>VXBP01005298.1:0-189793 GCA_013400115.1 Rhinopomastus cyanomelas
CCCAGCTCCCTCAATGATCAACAGGCATTAAAAACTTTTCCATGGTTTTTAGTTTGTTATTTGGGACTGAGCAAGAGTATTCTACTAGCATAGTTTTCTGCTAGCTATTTCAGGTCTACATTGTGATACTTAACAGACAGAGCTCATCATTTACATCAGCTCAGTGCATGCTAATATTCTAAGCAGCAATATATTTCTGGCTTTAATAATGACAACTTTTTGTGAACCACACACCAGTCTTTGTTAACGCTTGATAAAAAGGTGAAAAGGAAATAAAGAGACATAGATCTGATCGTACACTACACACAATACATGCATGCTTATTAGCTGTCGTCACAGACATTATGAGTCTCACCTCAAAGTTCATATCAGATTCAATTGCAATGAAATCATATTAGGGACTTTTAAAGTTTGATCCATCTCAAGTAAAACTTACTCACACTTTCAGGAATGTAACCTCCCTTTTCTTCCTCAAAGCTCTTAGATGACAACAGGAAAATATGATATGATGGGGGGTTGAGTCACCATCCCTGGATGCGTTTAAAGATCGTATGGATGAGGTGTTGAGTGATCTGGTTTAGGGGTGAACTTGTAAGGTAGAGTTGATGGTTGGACTTGATGATCCCAGGGGTCTTTTCCAACCAGAGTGATTCAGTGAAACAAATCCACTGTTTTTACCATTTTAAGGAATACTTAATTCCTTCAAATCAGTATGAAAAAGACCTTTAGAAATCATAGAATCACTGATGATTGGAAGGGATCCCGAAAGATCGTCAAGTCCAATCCCTCTGCCACAGCAGGATCACCTAGACCAAGTCACACAGGAACCTATCCAGGTGAGATTTAAACATCTCCAGTGAAGGAGACTCCACAACCCCTCTGGGCAACCCCTTCCAGTGCTCCATCATCCTCACTGGGAAAAATCATTTACACACTTACTTTTTTGTTTCTATTTCTGCTTCCCAATGATTTTGGATAAATACATAACATACAGTAGGAAATAAGTGTTCCAGTTGTACATGAAGAAGCAGTCTTGAAATCCAATCTAAAAATCATTGTATACACAATCGAATCCTGCATTAAAAACTTCAGCTTGATTTTGTAAGTTCTTCAGGTCAGGACTGTGCCTCTGGTTTGCAAAATAAATCGTGGAACGGAGTTTGGCAACTGAGACACAGCTTTAGGTTTTATTGCTTTTGACAGAGCTGTTTCTAACCACAATCAAAGTAAAAGAAAACATAACTACAGTTAAAAGTGTTAAATAAATTAACCAACATGTTTATAATATCTACAAACTTTTTTTAAGCAGTTAATTGCTTTTGAAGAAGCAAGGAAAATGTAGCTTTTTACAATGTCTGAAGACAAATTTCAGAAGCAGTTTGGAAAGAGAGGAGAGCAGAGCTAATACACCAAGTGAGTGATACAGATGCTACGGGACTGGTCTACAGCTTGAGGAACCAGCTGCTGAAGGCGTCTACGGAGTGGAAACCCCCGACAGAAGGAAAAGACATCTAGGAAATCAGGGAAGAAAAAAAGACTGTGCATAGGAGTGTTCCTGGAAAGTCAGTATGACCTCAGTGGTCTCTGTGACACAACTGCGAGTCTGTGCAGTCACAAGACTTTAAAGAAAAGTAGAGGGGACAGCACTTCCTGTCTGTGGCTCTCCTCCCACGGAGAGCATCTGACACGTCAGCAAAACCTTTAGATTTCTTGTTGCAGTCAGGACCCAGCAGGAAACAGGGCTACAGCATCTCTTCAAACAACCTTTCGGCAAGTTCCCTTTGTTGCGTTCTGCTGCCCAGCCCAGGCACCGCGCGGTAACATTTCCATGTTTCACAACAAATCAGGGTTCTGCTCACCTGACAGAAGGGAGCTTTGACAAGTTTTAAAAATAGCAGCACAGCTAAACTGCAATTTTCCCCTCTAACCAGCATGTCCTAATCTCTCAGCTTTGATCTCCTCTTCATCTGGGAAAGTTGACACTAAACACTGCAGGCAAATTTGTTTCACCTAGCTGTAAGCGTTTCCTTTGAGACAACCCACGAGTGAGACTCTGAGTTTATCTTTCTCCCACAACAAAGTTTAAAGCTGCACAGCAGAGAGGCACCTGCTTTTCAGCCCGAGAACTTCTACAAGGTATCTCCCAGCGGGGCTGACACAACAGCAGCGAACACGTTTATAGTTCCAGCTGGTTCATAATCGTTGATGGCTACCTTTCACCCATACCTTTGCTAAGGAGCGCTGGGCTATCCACCCCCCGGATGGGGCATGGCTGAGGCAGCCCTCTGATTAGCCAAGTGCAGCTCCTGCCAGCTCCTTTTGGGATACTTCACTTGTAGCACAGTGGTGTTCTGAACAGACCAGGATCGATAACATAGTAGAAACCACCACCACCCATTCCACTGGAATCACTGACATGCCAGGTAATCATCACAGCTATGTTACTGACTTGCTGACTTCCCACATAGAGCAACTGTGATGATGAAGGAAGTGGAACACCTCTCTTATGAGTAGAGGCTGAGGGAGCTGGGTCTCTTGAGCTTGAAGAAAAGGAGACTGAGGGGTGACCTCAATAATGTCTATAAATATGTCAAGGGTGGGTGTCAGGAGAATGGAGCCAGGCTCTGCTCAGTGTCATCTAATGACAGGACAAGGGGCAATGGGTGTGAGCTGGAACATAGGATGTTCCACATCAATATGAGAAGGAACTTCTTCCCAGTGAGGGTGATGGAGCACTGGAACAGGCTGCCCAGAGGGGTTGTGGAGTCTCCTCCTCTGGAGATGTTTAAAACCTACCTAGATGTGTTCCTATGTGACTGGGTCTAGGTGGTCCTGCTGCTTCAAGGGGATTGGACTAGATGATCTTTCGAGATCCCTTCCAATCCCTAATTATTCTATGATTTTATTATCTAGTTCCAACTACCCGCCCTAGGCAGGGAAACCTCTCACTGGAGCACATTGACCAGAGTGTCCCAACCAAGCTGGCTGGAATAGTCTCACTGGCTCCTCTACCATTTGGAGAAGGAAGTGCACTCCTGGATTGTTTACACCCTGCTCCATTGTCTTTTCAACAGGTAACAGAGGGGTTGAAGTACAGCATGAGGACCACAGATTATGATTGTGAAGCCATTCCTATCTGCCTACAAAGGGTCTCATGCTCTTGGCTTTCCTAGTCAGACATGACCCCACTGGAATGTCTCCTCCCTTCGCTTTTACTCATGCCCACGTAAATACCACTCAAATGAGACACTAGGCACTTCACGTAGAAACTCACTCTATATTCAAACAATAAAACAGCGGTGGCCTGTATGTTCTGAAGTCTTGAGGGAACCATATTCTTTTCCAGAGGACTCACACAGTTTGTTTCTTTTTCTGTGAATTGTGACTGATAAGTACTCAGAAGACACAGTGCACCTGAACATTATCAGAAAGATGCCAAAAGTCTGACAGTTTTACTAGGATCTCCTCAGAGGACAAGACAGAAGCCTGCTCATATAGTATGAAATTTAGCTAGTCCCCAACGGAATAGCTGCGCTTTGAGACAGAGACAAATATTTGACTATCTAAGGCTAATTAAGGACTAACGTGCTAATTAGTGTTATAATAGATCCTTTAAACACTTACAGAAATAATTTGACCAGGTATCAAGATAAAGCAATCATGGACGTGACTTATATATTGAGGATAAAATTTGAACCGACCATTTCTTGCAGTTACTGACACTCGATAACAACTGAAACTGTTGATGCATCCTTGGTATGATGGCTGTCAATGGCTTCTCTTCACGAGATCACAGCACATCAGGGATTGGAAGGGACCTCAGAAGACCAACTAGTCCAATCCCCCTGCCACAGCAGGATCACCTAGATCCAGTCGCACAGGGACATATCCAGGCAGGTTTTAAACATCTCCAGAGAAGGAGACTCTACCACATACCTGGGCAGCCCCTTCCAGTGCTTTGAAAGTCAGTGAAAGCAAGGCAGTTAGTCTTTAGTTTCTAAGTAATGTCACACAGGTGGATTTTAAACATGAAAAACCCTGTATTTCAACTGAATAGAAAGCAGAGCTTACCTACACAAGTACTGTGAGATATCCACAGCAAAAGTAATCGTATAGAAGCGCAGAAAGATACTGCAAATAACCTGCTTTTGGAAAGTTGGCTTTCCAACTCCTGGAATCACACTTGAAAACTAAAAGCCTTAGTTTTTGAAAATTAAAAGCCTTAACATTAGAAAAAGGAGAGGACTATAAGAATTCTGTAAGGATTTTCAAAGCAACAGCATCTTTTAGTTGAAAAAATGGAGGAGTCACCTCATTCTAGTAGTCTTCTCCCACTGTTCTGTGTTACGGCCAGAACTCTGCGTCTCCGTGCCCATGCTGAGTTAGGTGCTGTTTGCTCGTGCCCTGGTTATCAAACCCAATCCCCTCATTAATTTGCACTCAAATCATCTGCACAATTACAGCAATAATTCTTTGCTCTTTCCAGGTCACTGAGCAAAATTATAAAAAATCATTCTTTGAATCTCATTACAGGGACCTTCCTGGAAACATCCACTCTTAGCAAGTGAACATGAATGCATTAATCAGTTTTTATTTATTTTAGTGACTGGGCAATCCTTTTGCATGTTCTGACTTTTTCAAGTTTAATAATACTCAAACCAAAGCTAAGAGGCATTTTTGCAATATACGGGTGCAACTCAGTGCACTCTATTAATTATTAATTTGGCTCTAAGTATATTATTCCAGGAGAAGGAATGAGAAAGTACTTTGCTTGTTTGAATATCCAACCAAAAAAAATCTTTTATTCATATGTTTATAGTTCCATATTTGCAATTTCCCAATGAGCAATGCAAGGCTGATGGCTTCAACATTACCTGGGTCATTCTGCGCACACTGCACCAAAAAACCTGTCACTGCTGATGTCTTCAGATTTACTACAAATAAACTTTAATGGCCTGGAGAGATCATCACAGTATCACAGAACATGAGCAATTGGAAGAGACCTTGAAAGATCATCTAGTCCTATCCCTCTGCCAGATCAGCACCACCTAGACCAAGTCACACAGGAACAGATCCAGGTGGGTTTTAAACGTCTCCAGAGAAGGAGACTCCACAACCCACCTGGGTATCTCTGTCACCCTCATCATGAAGTTCCTCCTCATATTTATGTAGAACCTCCTGTGTTCCAGCTTACACCCGTTGCCCATTGTCCTATCATTAGATGACACTGAGAAAAGCCTGGCTTCATCCTTTTGACACCCACCCTTCCCAGATTTATAAACATTAATGAGGTCATCACTCAGCTTTCCAAAATTCCTCAATATATCTCAATCAAAACTACTGCTCCTAGCACTCCTAAATAGAGGTTTGTCCAGCATCCCTTGAAGCACTACAGAAATGAGAAGTTTGCTATGCATGCAGAAGTACTTCCAAGATAAAGAACAAAAATAATTACAGAGAAATAGCAGTTGTTATTCTCATAATGGACAAAATCCACAGTCAGAAGGCCTTTCAGAAATGTACCTCAGGCTCTTATCAAATATGACAGATACAGATTTCACCCCATACCATTTGATTTGCCCTATAATCACCCACTTCTGGTTCACCTTCTCTCTTTGTACCTTATGTGCCATTTAAATGCAGATATAATAAACACATCCAAAGAGGAATTTTGTTTCCTAGAAGTAGTAACCCTTTCCCTACGCTGACCTTGCATAGAGTTCCTAAGTGTGCGTGCAGGTATTTACTTCTCGTATCCACTTATCTAACTCTGGGTGTTATAAAAAGACTGCTTGCATTTTTCTTACTCTTGTAGGGTCCCCTACAACTGAACTTGGTTGGTTAGACATGCACAAGCCTTGTCGACTTGTATTCAACACGTGTGTAAAGTAACATGGAAATCAGAACCAGATCTATGAAGCAGCTTGAAAAACTGATGGGGAAAATATGTTCGTTATTAGGTACCACTAAATTTCATGCTTTAAAAATTACACTGGGATATAAATTCACAGCTTTCAGCTTCCAACGTATTTAGATGTAGTTTCAAAAATTAAGTTCAATTATGAGTAATTTGAGGCTAGATTCTCTCCTTGTTATTACTTTGAAAGCATCCTTTGTCTTTCACAACCAGTGGTGACAAGGCAGAAAAAAGGCACTTTTTATGAGGTAACAGAAAACACTTTTTGTGCTCTAATTAAAAGTCATAATTACATTTTTGATTAACCCAGAATGAACACTAAGACAGATGAGTTATCAGCTTGCTGCATTTTGTGGAACAATATTGAAGCTTAGAAAAACTTTAAATTCTCTTGCTGTTCTTAGAGTTAACAAGATAAAGCAAAACGTTGTCTGCTCTTTACGTTTACCAATCTACACAGGTTCCCTTCTGTTTGGTCGACTCGTTTGGAAAATGAGCACAAATATTAATTGACACAACTTCCACCATTGTGTACTTCTGCTGGCTCATAAGGTATGTGCTTTGCTCATGCTATTTTACATAATTTCCACAATCAAACAATTTTTTGAGTTGCAAAAGTCAGTTATTGGGGTTTTGAATTTCAAAAAGGAAATGTATTCGATTTGAGGTTTTTTTATAGAGGACGAACGCTCAGCACTTGGTGGGGTTTTTCGATTGATGCTGCTGCACAAAGAACAAATCAATGAAGTGATATGATTTAGGATATGCAGGGCATAAGTTAGAGAGGCAAACTCCACCCCAATACATTGTTGAGCTGTAATATAAAGTACATCCACAGAGTGCTGCTTCCCTCCCAAAGCGCAGGTACCCCGATACTGCTCTTCTCTGGGAACCCTTTCTTAAGAGGAGCTAGAAAATCCTGAGTACTTGAACTGAAATCATGCCACAGACATAAACACACAAACAAACAATTCTAACTCATCCAAAGTAGGATGGCCTTAAAATATCATTGCACTTCAGTAGCTGAAACGAGGGCGAAATCCAACTCAAACACACGGATCGAGCTGACATCTAAAATGAGCGTTTTACGTTCCCATGATGCCGTAAAAACATCAGCCTTCTTTACAGACAGAGATGCAGGAGAAGGGGAACTCCAGCTGCTACAGCCATACATTAATTTTACACCAGTATTTAGAGACCATTATTAGAGTATTAATCTCTAATGCTGGAAAAGCCCTTACTGTGTTCAGGGGGGTTAAAACAATAATGGTTTTAAAGGTGATGAAGTCAAAGCCGAATGTGCTACTAACTTCTTCAGACATCTCTGAAGATTCTATTCACGTTGGCATAAAATAGGAAGTACCTATATTTGGAATACCTAAAAGACCTTTAGCAGGAAATCTACAAAAGGTTTAACAGGCTGCAGAGAAATTATAAGCTCTTGAGATCTCAAGTGATAACTCTATGCTATAATCTTCCACAAGCTTCTACAGCTCAGTGCTACAGACGTGTCTTAGGATTTTCCAAATGTTTCTTCCTTTAAACATTTTCCAAATACAGCTGCAAGAATTTTTTGTCAATATATGCAGCAGCAATCTCACATAACAGGGGAAAAGCCTGTATGTGAACAAACCCAGCTTGCATTAACCACAGACAGCTAATTCCATGGGTAAATATGGAAAACCTCTTCCTTTCCCCCCACTACCTTTGAAAATGAAGGAAATATGCCAAATTTTAAACATTCCTTAGAAGTTAACTGGGAAAACTGAGCTCCCCCCAAAAGGAGGCAATCAGAAAGAGAGAAGTTTAATTTTTCATATTCAGCAACATGAAAGTGTGCGACATAATTAAGAGAGGATGAGATCAGAAAGGATCTAATTTGGTTGGATCATAAAGTAAAGGGCAGAGGAAAAGGTGCTTCTGAGAACCTCTGAGAGACGCTCCCAAAGACAGGCCTGTTCTCACATCGGTGTAAAGGGTCAACACAGGTCAAGCTATTTTCATTGCCTGTAATTAAGACAGCTAACGTGTTGCTATTGATGAATGAGGATTTCAACTGCACTTGCAGGGTGTCAGCCATCAATCTCTTTTTCCCTGTTCAGACACTGAGCAAAGTTTCTTTAACAATGTGTGACTGACAAAATTTGTTAAGCGTATGTAAAAATAAGTGAATCTGAACTTTTTTTGAAGTACTCACTAATTTAAATAGTATTGGGAGACTTGTCTAAGTATGTCATCCTTTCAATATAAAACCCATGTGCTATAAAGTCACTGTCTTGCTTAAGACTTGGGAATTTTCCTTAAAATTCATTTATTTGGTAATTCATGTTGCCTCGTAGAACATACTACTCATCAGATTATCTATAAATATGTGTAATGCGTAATTAAATAACACAGAAGAGTATCACAGTTGTAAACTAGTTACTACCATCAACTGGCTAACAACCTCCATTTCTGTTGTGAAATCTGAAGACACAGATCCTCACTTGCTTTGAAACAAGAAAGTAATGTGAACATCATCAGTGATTATGTAATATGTTCAAGTTTTGTGCATTACAAGTCAACTCTAATATGCAAAGTACTCGTCTTGCACAGTGTTTCATACTGACAAAGGCAGATTCCCCTTTGATTCTGTTCTTCCTTTTATTTACAGAATCACATAATCTTTTCAATTGGAAGAGTTTCCTAATGCCCAGCCTAAACCTTCTCTAGTGCAACTTTTGGCCATTTATTCTAGCCCTGTAGTTTCTTGTGACAAGAGACTGAGCCCCTCCTCACTCCAACCTCCTTTCAGGCAGCTGTGGAGAGCAATAAGGTCTCCCCTCAGCCTTCTTGTGTCCAGGCTACACAACCCCAGTTGCCTCAACTGGTTCCTCACTGGATTTATGTTCCCAGCCCAGCACCAGCTTCATTGCCCTTCACTGCTCTACTGCAGCACTAGGTCTGTCCTGCAGTGAGTCCTCGCAGACAGGTTTCAAATTAGTGAAGAGTAGATTTAGACTGGAGATCAGGAATAACTTAGTTAGCACAGGAGTGGCTGAACGCTGGAACAGGTTGCCCAGAGAAGCTGTTGAGGCCCCATCTCTGGAGGCTTTCAAGGTCAGGCTGGACAAGGCTCTTAACAGTCTCCAGAGCTACACTGATGTCTAATACATACTACCCCCTTGCCCAGCCCTCACTGTTCCGGTGGTCTTCTCAGAGAAGTAACGCGTTATTTCTGCGCCGTCGGTGTGTGTGGCACTCATACGAGCCCGCGAACACAAGCTGCTCTTCCAATATTGTATTACAAACATCCAGCTGCAGTTGCTGAGTGGTTACTTGCCATAAAAACCCCTCCAAATAACAGGACTCCAGGCTGGAAAGAGCGAGGTAAATCATCTCACTGTAAAAGCGCACAACAGTCACTGACCAAAAAGAAACCACTTGAGCTCAGAACTGGTTCTTTCAGAGAGTACAGAAGAAGTAATGCAGGAGAAGGAGTGCAGGAGAAGGAGTGCAGGAGAAGGAGTGCAGGAGAAGGTAGATCTCTCCAACTCGCCAGTTGTGCCCTCTGGATGAGTGTGCTAGTACAGCAAACTGCAGCCTAATCTCAGCTGAATTCCAAGAAACCCAACCTTGTTCTCCATCACTCACTGAAGCCCCTTTGGTTCACGTACCTTGCAAGCAATCGCTTACATCAACTGCTTATTCTTACAATCATAGTTTGTTTGAAAATTTCCACAGGATCAGAGACAAAAGAACTGCATTTGAGTGCAGCTGTACCACAAGCTTTCCAAGCTAGGTCAGCAATAGCCTTGATAACTCTTTCCCTCTCCATCTGTTCCCTGGTTTGCCTTTATTGTTTTATCTATCAAGTTTTCTTTTATCTAAGCTTTTTCTGTTCTTTGCAATACTACATGGTCAGCAACCTAAAAAGTCATCAGGCTTCCAAAATCTATTAAACAGTTCCTTTATATTATGCCTTTGCTGTGGAAGGAAAGGATGCTTTTACTGTACCAATGCTCAGCCCTTTCAAGTAGGAGCCATTCACACAGCCCCAAGTTAATTAAGACCTGATCTAACTTCCCTTTCTTAACAGTGTAAATTGAAGCAGGCCCTTTGGAAACCTGTAGTTTTAAAAAGACACCAAATTGGCACATTTCAAAAGATAAGTAGCAGAACAGCACATACTCAACATACAGCACAACCCTGCCTTTCTAGCTCTGGAGATGCTAGTAAATAAAAATGTCTGTATTTCTCAAAACTATGCGGTTAGAACACCTGTTTCAGCTCTTGGTAGCTTTGCAGAGAAGTAGAAATTCTAGGAGAAGCTGTTCAGCAGCATAGAGCTAATTTCTGAACATGACATAATACAGAAACAAATTTATGACATACAGAAAGATATCTCTGCAGAGAGCTTAATATTATTCGATGGCAATGCAGCAGCAGTAGTATTCTGTGTTCTTGGATTACTACCTCAACCAGAGTGTCTTTGTGAGCTAAACAGAGCAGAACAGTGTCTTGATTTGATTGTGCAAGTGTTTGTGAGAACAGCTGGTAAAAATTACCTGCTACCGTGGAGAACTGCGAGTAGGTCCAGGCTTCAAGCTGTGATGCAACAACTTCCTTACTTTTCTTTTTGTCAGCTTTTTTTCTTTTAATAATTCTACATTCAAGGAAATCTCTGTGGCTTGGCCGCCAACACAGTCAACATAATTCTAAAGAAGAAAACACTGGTACCAGGGAATACAAACTATATCTGAAACTCTGTTTTAGAGAACAGATCCGAAAAGGAAGCAAGACTCTCTATTTTTTTCTTTCTGTTTCTAGTGACAGAAGTCTTCCAGAGATCTGAAACTTAGTACAGCTTATCTCAAAGAAAATTGAAACCAAAAAAGAAAATGGATGATAGTTAGGTTTCTGAATATATCACAGCGCACACTGGACTGTGGGATGAGTTTTCCCAAAAGAAGAGAAACTAAGGGGAAGTCTGTCACTTAGGATTTGGAAAAAGAAGCTGTGGGGTAATTTAGAGAATAATTATGCAGTGCCAAGAGTAGAAGTTGGAAGGAAGTACCCTAACCTCTACACCTAACTTCTAATATTAAGACTGCTTTTATGCATAATTGTGGCATAGAATCATGGATTAGAATCACAGAATCATTGTGGCTGGAAGAGACCATTAAGAACAAGTCACAGAAACACAGAACATTAGGGGTTGGAAGGGACCTCGCAAGATCATCTAGTCCAATCCCCCTGCCACAGCAGGATCACATAGACCAAAGCACACAGCAACATGTCCAGGTGGGTTTAAACCTCTCCAGAGAAGGAGACTCCACAACCCCCCTGGGCAGCCCCTTCCAGTGCTCTGTCACCCTCACTGTGGAGAAGCTCCTTCTCATGCTGATGTGGAACATCCTCTGTTCCAGTTCACACCCATTGCCCCTTGTCCTATCATTAGATCTAACAATTACACAAATGTCTTCATTTCTTTCTGAATTTGTCATAATCTTTGTCCTTTTGCCATAAATTAGTTTTAGGGTGTCATTAACTCTACAACAAAGTAAATGGATAAGTGATTTAAAAGAATACGCACCCCTGTTTTGCCTTGTTTTATTTTTTTAAGTTGTGCTGTTCTTTAGAATTGTGCTACTGAGAACAGAGAATAAACAAGATCTAGAAAGGATTGGATTGGGTACAGCTGAAGTAGAGAGACATTAAAGAGAAATCTGAAAGGCTTTGAGATTTTTGTTTTACAAACATGGAGAGCAAAGCCAAAGAACTGTGTTATCCCACACAGATATACACAACCATTTCAGCTGTACAATATGTAGAAAGCAAAAGCATTGCTCCAATAAAAGAAGCAATGAAATTAATCGAGCAGAAAGCATGATTTTGAGGCTCTTGCACTCTCCAAATATAATCAATAAGAAAACTTTCAGAAGAAAATGTCATCAATTGAGGGTTCCTCACCTACTACCATTCCCTCAGCTCCCGCTTACCTCCTTGTTCAATGTATTCACTTAGGGGAAATAACAGTAGGTAGACCAGAGTTAAGTCATAAAGTGAATTCATTTTCCCTGCAGTGTTACATCAATTGAGGTTGAAATCTTTGTTAACTCTTTTGCTAGGTACAGAAATGTTTTTACTCAGAGGTTAAGTCTACATTCTGCTTGCTTTTTGAAATGCTCCTTTATTACAGTCCTCTGTTCATTGCTGCATTCTCCTTATCACACTCAGCCTTATGTTATTTAAAAAGGGGATTGGAAAGTACCTTGGTTTCGTACACTTACCATAGATGTTTGGAATTAGCTATTTCTTTTCCAAGGCTCTAAGTTTCGGGTTGAACTCTGCTCTGCAGTGGCCCCCGATGGTTAAATTACTTGCTAATTTCTACTCTGCAGCATTTCTCAGTTAATTTCCCCTCATTTGTCCTTTTCTTTGCAGTTCTTCTCTCTCCTGAATACCTTCAAGCAAACTATAAGCTGTTTAGGCGATGGCTGGGAGCGAATGTGAAAGAAGATAAAATAAAATCAGGACATAAAAGGTGAAGGAGTAACATATGAAATGGAGAGACTTTGGTGTTGAAATTATTATGGAACAACGCTTGCAGAAACACAGCACAGCAGCTCTGCCCAGAGCAAAACAGCAAATACACCCAACTGGCTATTACTAACTCATAAACTCCAGGGAGCACTGAACCAGTACGTACATGAGAAAACAAAGGACTAAGACTGGAAGATCAACGTATAAGATATGAAGCAGTAACCAAAGGTGGCTGCTGTTCAAAGACTGTTCTAACAGAGGTGCCTTAAGCATCGCTACGCACTGCCAAATACTTCCACAGGAAGGAAGAGTATTGCTTCAGTCCTTTCTTTTCTCAAAGAAAAGATTTACTACAGTAAACAGCACAGGCTCAAAGATTACGGAATCGATTAGGTTGGAAGGGAACTTTAAGGATCATCTAGTACCAAACTCCCTGCCATGGAGAGACGCCTCTTTCACGACCAGACCAGGTTACTCTAAGCCCCATCCCGTGTGCCTTCGAATGCTTCCAAGGAGTGGGCATCCACAACCTATCTGGACAACCTGTTCTCATAGTAAAACATGTCTTCTGTATCTAACCTAAGCCTACTATTTTTTATTTCTAAACAACTGATGATTGAATTAATCATCAAATTATTGAAAACAACTTTCAAACCCCATACATTCTGTCTCCTGGATCTGAAAATGTAACAATAATATGTGTCACATCATGACAAAAGAAAATGTTTTGTAGACTTCAACGCGTTCCAGGCTAGAATTCTAAATGAGAATTCCACTCTGTTATCACCCCTGAACACTTTCCAGCATGCTAGAAGGCTTCTCATGGGAGATATTTGCTGATATCATAGAAGGCTTTTCTGAAGATTTCCAGCATTCTTATGAGGATTCTAAAGTTCAGCAGTGCTTTAGCAAAGTCAGTCTGTAAATTCCAAGGTTTCTGGGATAAATAAGGGTTTCTGAGGTCTGGAGAGCAGTGAAACTCATGGGAGAAACCAATAAAACTGACAGAATGCTTTATGATCTTTTTATTCCTTGCACAAATGTCTTGCCTTATTTTAGATAAGTCACAATGGTAGCTGGAAGAATGCAGGCTTAGCACAACTGGGTGAGTACTCACATGTGAATAAAGAGAGGACTGGGAGGGCTGCAGTGCATGACATAACAGACAGCACAGCTTCTCCTATGGAGCATCTCTAGTTTTGTTCAAGCTGCCAGCTCAAAACTAAAATATTAGTAGCAGAAGCGTCTGACAAACAGACCTAGTGAAATGTATGAGATCTAGTGGGGAAAAAAAAAGGCAAAAAGACAAAATTCCTCTCCTCCCAGCAGCCTGGCAACCTCTTGGCTTCCAACAGAATGGGCAGAAACAGAAAATTTGCCCGTTTCAATGGGCAGTTTCAAAACTTTGTTCAAAATGTTTCTCTGAAGTCCTTGTCACCACTTCCCAATGAAGTTGTACAGATAACTAGTCTAACAATTCACCATGTTAATACTGCATAAGACTTCATTAAAGACCAACTGCACACTGATGGGCATCTTTGCCTCTCTGAGCATTTCATTAAGTGCACCATTGAGATAAGGTCCTGGATGGAGTGTCTGCAACATGACATGATTTTCCAATCCAGTTACTTATCCTCATATACTGATCTGGCAATCTGCAAGGAACCACTGAAATGCAGCAGCGACCACAACATCTCTCTGCTGGATTCCATAAAACAAATGGAATATGAAGCCAAGTCACCAACTGAACCTTATCTAGCTCCCACCGGGAAATCTAAAATGCACTTTGTGAACTCAAAACATTACATTTATCCTCAAAATGTGGAGCACGGCTACTATGGAGACGGACAACATCAACTAAGTGAAATACTTCATTAGCTGGTACAAGTCTGCAGTGGATAAACACTACCAAAGCCTACATGATTATTTTCCTTACACAGGATTTCTTGAAGTCTGATTTTTTTATTTGACTCATCTGAACAACACTTTTTTCTCAAAAATAATGATGCTGTGAGGAAATCCAAGAGATTTTGGATTCTCTGGTAGTGTTTCCAAACTCTTGTGGATTCACAACATTTCTTTTTTAAGGACAAGTGCGCTTCAGATGAAGTCTGTTTTTCAAATGCAGTAACTAACTGTGGAATTAATTGGATCTTTCTGTAGAACGTAACAGCCTAAGCAGAGCAGTGCAAGACCAAATGAAATCAGTCCTGTATCACAGAGTTCTGCTGGTGTACTGGAATTGCGTTGGGTTCGTCTCTGCTGGGGTTTTGGTAGCGGGGCGGGGGTCTCCTGATGTGGCCCCTGTAGAAAGCTTTACAAAAGCTTGTCTCCTCTGCCTTTCCAAACTACTTATAGACCCTTCTCACAGACTCCAGTCACAGAACATTAGGGATTGGAAGGGACCTCAAAAGATCATCCACTCCAATCCCCTCACCACAGCAGGATCACCTAGACCAAGTCACACAGGAACACGTCCAAGTGGGTTTAAACGTCTCCAGAGAAGGAGACTCCACGCACCCCCCTGGGAAGCCCCTTCCAGTGCTCTGTCGCCCTCACTAGGAACAAGGTCCTTCTGATATTTATATGGAACCTCCTCTGCTCTAGATCACACCCATTGCCCCTTGTCCTATCATTAGATGACACTGAGCAGAGCCTGGCTCCATCCTCCTGACACCCACTCTTCACATATTTATGGAAATCAATGAGGTCACCCCTCAGTCTCCTTTTCTCCAAGCCCAAGAGACCCAGCTCCCTCAGCCTTTCCTCATAAGGGAGATGTCCTTCTCCCTTTATTGTCTTTGTGGCTCTGCACTGGACTTTCTCCAGCAGTTCTAAGTCCTTCTTGAGCTGATGAACTCCTGAGAGCGAACAGGAGAGACAATACTGGGCTACAGCTGCTGGATGTGTTCCTTTTCTAAAACTGCTTTGAGGAGTAGAATTATGTTAGATATTTGGTTAATATTTTATTCAGTGTCATAATTCAGGCTAAATAAAGTGAAATTCATGTACTACTGTCAAATACAGTCACTTCTACAGTATTTTCTTGGCAGTAAGAAGAGCAGATGCCCTTTTGTCATGCCCAAATTAGTGTTTTCTCTGGATATATGAGACATACAGCTTCCTTGCCAATCAAAACAGTGACAGCATTCTTCTGGACACGGGGAAAATCCGAATTGGATCTGGCCGTGTGCCAAACCATAAGAGGTTCATGCTGAAACATACTTAATGAGTAGCCAGCACCAGTGGCTAGTAATTGGCAGCTCTGTGTCTGTTGTATGGAATGCTCGTTAGGAAGAAACACTGACTGGTTGGCTTCTTAATTTATTCATTTTTTGACCCATAATTTACACATGTCAGGTGTTTCCACTTTGAAATACAGGACAAAAAGACTGTATGATCTCACTTACGGAGGTGGCAATTCCTGAAACACTTACCAGAGGAGCACTCAGTTAATACACTTTGCCGTGCTCTCAATCACCCCAATTACATCTGACACTAAATAAACAACACTGATAACTAGTGACAAGAAGTTACCTGTTCCCGAGAACACACGAGCTAGAGCAGGAGCTGTTGTTTCCCTAGAATGTGTTGGCTGAATTTTCTGCTCACACAGGGATGTGGGGCGCAGAGTGCTCGTCCAGCGCTCCACTGAGTGCAGCCGCTGCGCATCATCTGTGCCCAAGGAGACCCAGCACAAGGCAGGCGTGTGCTGCCGCGTTTGCCACAAGCCAGACGCAGCCAAACCTTTTACCCTTCGAGAAAACTGATAAATCTAGTGGACAATTTGAAAGGAACCTCTGTCACATGGCATTTAGGAAACAGAAACCAGTCAGGTAATGAAGCAAGATGCCACACACTTGTTGGAGAACAGATAACTACTGACCATTTGTCCTGCAGTAGACAGGCTTTTTCTCACTTTTAAATAAAACATATCTACCCCTACAGCTGCTGGTGGTGGGAGAGAAGAACAACAGCAATTTCTGTAACATGCCTCTGAGCCAGAACCAATTAAGTGCTGAAAATGGATCAGCTGGTAGTAAAGCATGCAAGTCCTGTGATCCAGAATTAAATAGTTGAAGCACAGTGACAGTTCAGTTCCCTGCAACTTGCAGTGATAAAACACACATATCACATGCATAGATTATTTGCCTGTGTGGGTCTATCAATGAACAATCTGTTGAAGAGCCCTTCCCACAGCTTATGTCCCAAAATGGCCCCGAAAGCATTGCTGGGACTGCTCTGTGCAAGCTGCTCTTCTGAAAAACATTTATGTGTGTGCTAAAATCTGTAAGCGAACTCTGTCAGTAAACACACAGCAAGTTCAGAGCTTAAACCGGTGCCAGAGAGCGCTCCATCAGCATAGTGTGCGCTGCATCTCATCGCTCGCAGAGCGAACTTCGCTATGGTGTGAAGCGCGGCTCGAAGAGCTGCAGATGGACTGTACTCAGCGTACGGATTCCTGACGCTTCTCATGAACGGAGGGCTGCTATCCAACAGGTTTAGCCAAGCACAAAGCATGAAAAATTGAATCAAGAGACTGCTTCTCTGCCGACTTCAGCTAAACCACTCAATGCCATGCTCATCACTAAAGAAAAAACCCATCAGAACATCCAGACATGTGTTATGTCAAGCTAGCCAGCTGCCGTGGATCACACCACAGCCCAGCAGGAGACAGAGAGACGCGAGAATATCGCAGGAGACATGTCATCCTGACATCGTCCCCCACATCTTCAGATCACTCAAAATCTTGGTCAAGCTGCTTGTGTCAACTGCACTCCTGGTTAAAGCCAAGCTCTCGGAAAGCTCATTATTTCAATTCAGTCAAAGGAAAGAGAAGGACAAACCCTCCCAAGTGACTTAAGCAACAGAGCCAGCAGTCAGCTGCTTGTGAGGCATGACACGAGAGATTATAAACAGCCTGAGTAATGACCAGTACTTAACCACACTCACACCCAGCCAGCCCTTCCCCAGTGAAACTCTGTCTCTAAAGCAAACACTGGCTTTTGGAAGGGCTGCTGGCTTCTATTCATTTTGTTGGGACAGGCAGCATACTGCTCCTGGGAAAGCATCTTTCTCTGCGAAGATGAACTCCATCAACGCTGCAAAACTTTGGGGGTCACTACAGTGCTACTTAAGCTTGTACAATTCACGGGCTCTTTGAAACTGAACACACTAAGCATTTGATTAAAAAGAACCCCCATGTTACTCTGAGTAGATAATAAGTACAGAGACATGAAATAGCATGATGTTAATATGTAATGCGTAGAGTTCTGAATGGAGCTGCTGCAGGGTATCCAGAGTAGAGCCATGAAAGTGATGAAGGCTGAGGGAGCTGGGTCTCTTTAGCTTGGAGAAGTGGAGACTGAGGGGTGACCTCATCAATGTCTAGAAATATGTAAGGGACGGGTACAGGATAGAGACAGAATCTTCTCAGTGTCATCTGGTGATAGGACAGGGTGCAATGGGTGCCAGCTGGAACACAGGAGGTTCCATATAAATATCAGATGGAACTTCTTCACAGTGAGGGTAATGGAACAGGCTGCCCAGGGGGGTTGTGGAGTCTCTTACTCTGGACATGTTTAAAATCCACCTGGATATGTTCCTGTATTGCTTGGTCTAGGTGATCCTGCTGTTTTGGGGGGATTGGACTAGATGATCCTTCGAGGTTCCTTCCAATCCCTAATGATTCTATGATTCTAAGAAATACAAAACCACCTCCCAGGGAAATGTCTTCTGCATGAATCTACCTCTGTAGACCAGCTGGCTTTTCAGACTAGCATTAGTCACAAACATGCCATTTGCTCTTGTGCTACTAAACTTCTTATCCCTTACTTGGGGACGCAGAACTCAGAATACTGGACCTCAATGACTTATTTTTAGTAGTTATAAAATACCTACTAAACTGCATTTGCATCATCAGAAACAGAACAAACAACTTTGTTAACACTCTTATCTTATTTTAAGCAGAGAATAAAGCATGAAAACCATGTCTATTATCTATTTCTAATGAAAGAGACACTGACAAAAGCAAAGCACTTTCATCTTGCATCACTACGACGCAGCATTCCAACCACAACAGAAGTCCTGTTAGCTAAAAAGCAGATTCAGATAGTTACACACTGAAGTGTAAATTCGTATGCTTCTATAACTCCCCTGTTTTGGTCTGTGTGTCTTAAATGCCCTATTTTCAGATGCAGAACTGACAGGCCAAAGACGTGGGACCCCTCTCTTCAGCTCTGTGAATGCTTTGTTGCAAACACAAGTGCTGGCATCTCCCCTGTTTCCCATCAATTTCCTCTCATACACACTTGCAGAGGTCCACAGACAAGGAGAGGATTGAATTAAAATCCCCAATGGATCCAAAGGCAGATATTAGGGCCCTTATGCTCTTATTTTAATTATAAAAATTTATTTTATAAGTATTACTTCAAGTTTCCAGATTTTTAAGCATGATCCTGAGAAGATGAAGCCTCCAAAAATTCTTGTCGCTCCATTATCAATATTAATTCATAAAAATCAGGCATTAAGCACAAGTGATGAGAGCTATGAGCCTAAAGTCACTTAGACCAGGTCTGCATTAGACTTGGTCTTTCTTGCCTCAGAAGAATCCTGACCGAATACAGAGCAAAGGATGTGGCATGTTCTGCCACACCACCAAGAACAAGCTTTCCACCCTACACATTTTCTATGTCTGTTTGCCAGTTAAGAATCTACTCAGACTTTATTCAAGAGGTTATTGACCGACTGCCAACTGGGCGTCCAAACATTTCCCAAAGGGTTATCATCTTAGATTTTTGACAGCACCTGCATTTCTCTTTGAAGTTCAGGACATTCCTGCTTACCTGTTTCTCCACACCACCAGGATCTCGCCCAACAGCAAATCCATGCAGTGGATCAAACAGTCTTCACTGTTGTATTTGTAAAATTGCTGAAGGTGAGCTCTGTCCCACGGTGCAGGTCAGTAATGAAGATGCTAAGGAGTACTGGCCCTGGAACTGCCCCCTGAGGTGCACCACCAGGGACTGGCCTCCAGCTGAACATCATTACCTATTGATCACAACACACTCAGCCCTGCAGTTGGAGCAGTTTTCAGTCCCTCTGCACTGGCCACCTACCCGTCCTTAATGAGTTCAGTCGTAATGTCACCGCAGATGTAACACCGCAGTGTGCCTGCGTGTCAAACACAGGACGATTGTAATGGGATTTTGGAGCCAACTGACACAATGAAAGTGATTTCTTCCAGCAGCAGCTACATAAAAAACCATATTTGCAATTAAGGGTTTGCCATTCATGTATGATATTAACTTTCTGGCACTGCTAATTCATTTTCCGTTTTAACGTTTGTTCATGGAAGGCTGCTGTGCCCTGAGGAGTTGCAAATGAAGGGGGCATTTTTAGCTCAGTACCTATTCAGATTTTATGCTTTTACTACAAAATCTGTATGATTTAGGAAAAAAGAACCTGTTTTTTCAGGTATAATTTTTTCATCTGAAAAGTGCTGTCCTTAAAAAACAGCATCTGATTTTCTAATCAAATGATAAACAAAGCCAACTGTCAGGACACAGACTTTCCAGATTTATTGACAAAAGAGTCTTCCAAAAGGTTCTTCTATGGTTTAATACTAAACCCTTCCTTAACTTGGAAATAAATTAATAATGTAAATGTAAATGCATTTGATTCTTTTTTCCTGGAATTTACAGTTGATGATCTCAACTTTATGTATAGAAAGTACATTAGAGCTGCTCTGAGTAGAACATCTCCCTTATGAGGAAAGGCTGAGGGAGCTGGGTCTCTTGAGCTTGGAGGAGTGAAGACTGAGGGGTGACATCATTCATGTTTATAAATATGTGAAGGGCAGGTGTCAGGAGGATGGAGTCAGGCTCTTCTCACTGTCATGTAATGATAGGACAAGGGACAATGGTTGTAAGCTGGAATAGAGGAGTTTCCATATAAATAACAGAAGGAACTTCTTCCCAGTGAGGGTGACAGAGCACTGGAAGGGGCTGCCCAGGGGGGTTGTGGAGTCTCCTTCTCTGGAGACATTTAAAACCCACCTGGACATGTTCCTGTGTGACTTGGTCAAGATGATCCTGCTGTGGCAGGGGGATTGGACTGGATGATCTTCTGAGGTCCCTTCCAATCCCTAGTGTTCTGTGATTCATGGCAATATAGAGCAACTCCTAGTATGAACTAATGTGTTTCAGTCTCACATTAACACCTCTGTAGTGTAGAAATGTGTGAGTAAAACACAGACAGAGCAGTGGAAAGATAAAAGAAAAGGTAGAGATCTAGAATACAGCTACTATGGTGCTTTGAAAGAACCCAGGGTGGCCAGCTCAAAAACCCCTCAAAACACAGACAAAAAGCCAAACCCATCAGCAGTAACACTAACTAAAAGGTAAGCACTGGAGTACTACTTGTCAAGGCCAACAAAGGCTTCTATAGAGGACAGGAAAGTTGTATTGAGTAACAAAACAAATCATGAACTTCAGTTTCAGCATGAAATATTCACATTAGTCATTAGAAAACACACACTAATGGCTATTCCAGGAAGCAGTGGAACGGACTGCCTGTGGCTATCAAATACATCCTGCACGTCAATCTTGTCATACGCCAGCTCTGGCAGGCAGCAGCTGCAGAGAACTGCAACTGAGTCTGTGAACACACCAACGGACACGCAACAAAGTCATCCACAGGTTTGCTGGAATAACTCAGGTCTGTGGCAAAGGGGCTTGGATTTATGCACTAGGTCTCCTTTCTGCCTTTTGAAATTTGAGGGTTGGTGTTTAGCTCTGTTAAAGGCCAGGGATGCAAATATTAGAGCACTATAAACTTTTATATTCCCCAGAAAAATGCTTCCTTCCATTTCAAAGGCATTATGTTATTGTGATATTTAGCAAGTATTTCCATGGGAAATGTTCATCTTCAAATATATTTCATTCTAGCAAATTCAAATCCCTTTAGTAAATACTCCTTTCAGCTTGTCCATATCATCCTACAAATCCCTTACACACGGAAAAGTTCTCTCCTTTGTGGTCGCTTCATGACTTTCTATTCAAAATGTCTGTAGAGTCACACAAGCACAGAATTACTTTAGATATTTAAAAACCAGAGCCTGCATGTGCTGTGGTTCTGGTTATGAATATAATGAATAAAGCTGTTTTGACCGTGGGTAGGAATCACAGAATATTAGGGGTATATGTGTAATCATAGAATCACTAGGGGTTGGAAGGGACCTCGAAAGATCATCTGGTCCAACCCCCTGCCACAGCAGGATCACCTAGACCACGTCGCATGGGAACATACCCAAGAGGGCTTTAAACGTCTCCAGGAGTCACAGAACATTAGGGAGTGGAAGGGACCTCGAATGATCATCTAGTTCAATCCACCTGCTAGAGCAGGATCACCTAGACCAAGTCACACAAGAACACATCCAGGGGAGTTGTAAACTTCTCCAGGAACGATTGTGAGTAATCTCAATTTGATTAGTACACCATAAGTCACTGCCAAATTTTATTCATGCAAGCATGAACACATTTCTTTGTTTTTGGAAAACAGTTTGTGAAAAGTTTCTCTTAGTGCTGCAGTATGTGCTGTGCAGGGAAATTGCCCCTTGGATCTTTATAAACCTACATGATCATGGTATTTCCTTTAATCTAAAAATCTTTTGTCTCTTTATCACCCACTGAGAGTCTTCAATTTAAAAGTTGAGTCATTAGATAAAATCTAAGATTAGAGAAAAAAAGGTATCTGTAAAACTCTTCAAAAATGTTCTTCCAAAAAGGCATAATTGGATAGTCTATTGTAATTATAAACACATTAGAATAATTAACCTTATGAGTATTTCTCTAATTGTTATATAGAATAACAATAATTGACCAATTATTCACCCGACTAATGCGCTGAAAAATTAAAGCACATTTTAAAACAATCTTGAAAAGATCATAGTGAGGGTTTTTTGAAGACCTTGACTTTCCATTAATTTCACAGACATGACTTTTTTTCTAAACAGAAGTGTGAAAGAGCACAAGTATTTCTCATACATCAAGACTTTGATTTACTGTCCCTTAACTGTATTTTGTATTTTGCCCTTTGCAAACTGCGTACGGAGAAATCACGCAGGAGTTGCGGCGAGAGGGATCTCAAGTTACCAAAGGTCACTCTCAGGATGAGCATTAGTACTTAGTGCTTGCAAACATGATTTCCACTTAATGCCTCTCCACATGACTTTGACCTGAAGAACTTTAGTCACTATTCACAGAACCAGAACATTAAGGATTAGAAGGGACCTTGAAAAGTCATCTAGTCCAATCCCCCCAAAACACCAGGATCACCTAGATCCAGTCACACAAGAACATGTCCAGGTGGGTTTTAAACATCTCCAGAGAAGGAGACTCCACAACCCCCCTGGGCAGCCCCTTCCAGGGCTCTGTCACCCTCACTGTCAAGAAGTTCCTTCTCATATTTATAAGGAACCTTCTCTGTTCCAGTTCACACCCACTGCCCCTTGTCCTATCACTAGATGCCACTGAGCAGAGACTGGCTCCATTATCCTGACACCCACCCTTCCCATATTTATAGATATTAATGAGGTCATCCGTCAGACTCCATTTCTCCAAGCTCAAGAGTCACAGCTCCCTCAGCTTTTCCTCCTGATGGAGATGTGCAAAACTTCTAAAGAACATGCATCTTCCCACTGACCTTGGTGGGGTCTACAAGGTTACTAGATCTCACTGGACTGGATGTAGATGATCCTGCTGTGATGGGGGGACTAGACTAGATGATCTTTCCAGGTCCCTCCCAATCCCTAATGTTCTGTGATTCTGTGAGTAATTCTGGTTCTCTCTTTCAGAGTGAGTGATGAGGAGCTCCTGGAGGACCTACCTTATACACGTAAGGATATCAAAAATAAGCAGGACAGCTGCACATATTGCCAGAACCAACAGTAAGCATGAGAATGCTGTTGGGTTAGATCCAGCCAGACAAAGAAAGAACTAGCATGGATTTTATATTTTCTTTTCTAAAAACAATTATTATTTCATTGCCTTTTAGCTTCTAGACCCTTTATGTGAACTGGCAATATCCTGAAGATTTTCTGCTGCCACCAGATTCAGAAGCTTTCATTCATGAGGGCCACCTTACTCTATGAAGAAATGATCTGAAAGTCCAGAACTTAAGAGAAATTTTTGATTCATCATAAAAAAAAATACAGGGTTTAGAAACAGGTGTTTACTGAGGGTCATGTTAGCATTTGGCCCTAATCAAATCGTACCAGTTATTCAAATGCAGAACAAATCCACTTAGAGAATGTTTCCTTAATCAATAGACTGTCGAGGCCCCGAGGAAGCTGCGGAAGGCAATCAGCATATGCTAGCAGGGAACTGGAAATGTAATTACAAACTGAGAAAAGAAAATGTCCCTGTAGCCTTCAGAATGAAGCCAACTCTTGCCATTTGTGTGCTGTCTCTCCTACCAAGGACAGATGCAGAATCACCACTCGTGCACACTGTCGTGTTACTTGGCTAGTAAAGCCACAAGCTTGTGAAATGGGGAAAGAGAAGGGAAATAAATTTACAAGAAGATAACAAAAAAATGGGTCTAGATGGTCTTTCACACAGAATCACAGAACATTAGAGATTGGAAGGGACCTTGAAAAATCACTTAGTCCAATCCCCCCTACACAGCAGGATCCCCTAGATCAAGTCACACGAGAACATGTCCAGCAGGTTTTAAATGTCTCCAGGGAAGGAGACTCCACAGCATCCCTGAGCAGCCCCTTCCAGTGCTCTGTCACACTCACTGTGAAGAAGTTCCTTCTGATATTTGTATGGAACCTCCTATGTTCCAACTTGTACCCATTGCTCCTTGTCCTACCGTTAGATGACATTGAGAAGATCCTGGCTCCATCCTCTTGACACCTGCCCTTCACTTATTTATCAACACCAATGAGGTCACCCCTCAGTCTTTGCTCCTCCAAGCTGAAGAGACCCAGCTCCCTCAGCCTTTCCTCATCAGGGAGGTGTTCCACTCCCTTCATTATCATCATGGCTCTGCAGTTGACTCTCTCCAGCAGTTCTGTGTCCTTCCTGAACTGAGGGGCCCAGAACTGGCCATAAGATTCCACAGTAAAGGGGGAGGAGAACCTCTCTCGATCTGCTAATGACTGGCACGAGGATGAAAACTTTTTTCCACTTTAGACTCGTAGATTGAAGTGAAGCCATGTTCAGCACCAGAAGGCAGTCACCTTGCTTCTAACTGAGAAGCTGAAGAGTAATTATTTTATTGTTTACAAATCCTACTTTGTGCTTTCACTGGGTTACAAAAAATGATGCCCCTGAAGAAGACGCAGACTTCCCTACTCAGAGCAGATCTTTTTAAAAATGATTTAGAATTTTCCTTCATACACACATTGCAGAAATATTTCAGCAGCTGAAGTGCCAATTTGTTTGATGTTCAAAACTTGAGAACCTCCCTTTGGGCTAAGCTGAAACAGAGCAAAGATCCCACCTCACAGAACCACCAAGAGAAGCTGACAAGCCCTTATGTGTCTCAGGAAAAGTTATACTCGAAGTCCTCTGGAGACACCTGGAAAGCAGGTACTGATGGAACTGCCAGTTCTTGGGAGCTTCCCTGAAAATAATCAGCAGTAACAAACCATATTTCTAGTAGCCAGAAAGGAAAACTCTGATCACAAAATACTCTGGAGTTGTTTCACTAGGAGTGAGATTAATATACAAGTTAAGAGCTGGTGACTAAGAGATCTACTTCGTTCTCTCAACCCCTTGTTTTATGTAAATCAGGAAACTTACTAGTTTTGCTCTCTTTCAATTCTTTAATAAAAACTTTTATAAACAGAACAGCCTCTCCCCAGATACACACGCAGTTTAACGGTAGCAAGTTGATTTGGGGGCTTGTTTCCCCACGAGTTACCAGGGAAACTGCACTGGCTTGGAGAGATTCACATGCAGAGCATTTTCTAATCTGCTTGCTCATAAAAACACAATCTAGCACTCAACCAGTAACACCATCAAAATGCAAAACCCAGGATTATCAGTGAGCTCAGTCTTAATTTTTACTCTGGTTCTTACACTCACAGCAGTGCCCTGCTATGAAATTGCTGCTAAACCACTCTAATTTGGTGAACAAAAGTCTTGTACCTGCACTGAGCAATTAAACCCTCAAGGATCAAATCCCTCCTCCTGAGCACAGCAAAGACTCTCTTGACTTCCGAGTCAGCCTGGGCAGGTGCATCCTGCCCAGTCCTCCTAGACCTCAGGCTAATGGCAACGACTCACTTGGATCTCAGCCTGCTGCTGCAAAGGTCACTGCTCTATTAGCCTTAGATTTGGGTTTGCTCAAATCTCACTGCAACGCGTGGAATGGTGAGAGAACTGCAACTGCAAAGTCCTAGAAACCTAAACTTAGCAGCATTACTCACCGAAGGAGAGCTGCACTTCACTCAGCCCTGTAAGTGCACGTTCAGCTGTTCCTTAAATTAGTTAACGTATGGACCAGCATGGATAAAGTTGCCAGGACAGAGCCCAAAAGCTTCTTGCAGCTCTGCTGGGTCTTGCGTTGCAGTAGTCTTCACTGTGCCTCATGCCTGAGCAAGCAAGATTAACAACCACACACCCTGCCAAACGCAGCCCAGGCACAGGTACCTTTGTGGAACCAACTGAGAAAGACAGAGGAAGACTACTGCATGCCACAGCAACATTACAGAAACCTGTCTGCTCCTAGCTCCTTCCGCTCGCTCCAGAGAGGATGCGCTACCCGCCTAAACTCCTGGTTAAGTGATACTCCATCTTTGCCTTGACAGAAATTGTCGCAACATGGTGATGTGCACTTAGCACTTGATTACATCACCCACTGGTCATTAAGGAAACCACAGTTGCATCTTCCTGTTACAGCCCATCTGATTAAGTTACACGATACATCCTCTAGCATTATTCATGTCCACGTACACGAGGAGCTAATTTCCTCTGCCGCACGTCATCCGGTCTTTATTCATGTCTCCTCCAAAATGAACTTTGGGAGTTCTATTTTTTTCTTCATTCTCATACCTTCTCTCACTTCTTTCTCGTTACCAAGGGCACATTAATTTATCTGAAAAATATACCAGCACTGGGGTACATCAAGAAATGCTGTTTCACACTGCGTGCTTCTTGTTTTTTGGGAGTGTTGAATTCACGACGACTTTGGGCAAATCCAGCTTTCAACCATAAAGGACTGATGCAGCATTTACAGCACGTTCATTTGCGTAAATATGACTTCTGATATTTGAATGAGGAAAATTAGCCAACGGTTCAGAGTACACCTCCCTTATGAGGAAGGGCTGAGGGAGCTGGATCTCTTGAGCTTGGAGAAAAGGAGACTGAGGGGTGACCACATTAATGTTTGTAAATATTTGAAGGGTGGGTGTCAAGAGGATGGAGCCAGGCTCTGCTCAGTGTCATCTAGTGATAGGACAAAGGGCAGTGGGTGTGAGATGGAACAGAGGAGGTTCCATATAAATAACAGAAGTAACTTCTTCCCAGTGAGGGTGACAGAGCACTGGAATGGGCTGCCCAGAGGGGTTGTGGAGTCTCCTTCTCTGGAGACATTTAAAACCTACCTGGACGTGTTCCTGTGTGCTTGGTCTAGGTGATCCTGCTGTGGCAGGGGGACTGGACTAGATGATCTTTCGAGGTCCCTTCCAATCCCTAATGTTCTGTGATTCTGTGATACTGACTGAGAACACAAGTTCTGTTACTGTATTGCTCACAGGCTATAGAAAAACAAAACACGTGCAGCGTTTTCACCGTAACTCTGATTAAAACCTCAAAACTCATTCAAGGATGGGGAACAAGCACTTCAAACCCAATGTAGTTATTATGCATTTAAACACAACTGCAAATGCTCAGAAACCTGAATTTGCATCTCCACTTGCCAGAACTGCAGCACAGAACTATAAAATCACAGTTAGTCAAAGCAAAATACTTTTCTGTCAGTTTAATCTGAGTCCTACCACAGATGATGTGCCAGAACAAGGATCCCTCCTCTCCAGGAGATTGTGGATGCAGCAGCATGCTCATGGCAAAACCTGCACTTTATAGGTTGAATCATCCCTCAATAACACTGGAGAATTTGACCAAGAGACTGCTCTGCTCTGGCGACAGGACCACGGTCTTGTCTCTGCTTTCAGAGGGTAATAACACACACACAAAAGTGATGAGGTTTGCCTTTGACAAACCTCCCATGCCTACAAGCTTCCCTATATGTCTGCACGTGTGCATGCACAAAAACCTTCATTTGAATAGTTCTCCCAAAATTTACCTCTTTTTCGAGCTTTGAGTTTAGAGCAGAGTCCCACCTTTGACTTGGCAACCTGATCTCTGCTTCTTTTTTTCCATAAAAATGCCAGAAATGAACCACTGGGAAAGGTGGAGAATAGGCTAAAATATTCAAGAACTTGACATAAAATCCAACTTTATTATGAGCAGTTTGGGTAGAAGCAAACAGGTGACTAAAGGAAACTCAGAAGGTTCTTGGATCACAGAACATTAGAGACTGGAAGGGACCTCAAAAGACCATCTAGTCCAATCCCCCTGCCACAGCAGGATCACATAGATCCAGGAACACATCCAGGTGGGTTTTAAAGGTCTCCAGAGAAGGAGACTCCACAACCCCCCTGGGCAGCCCCTTCCAGTGCTCTGTCACCCTCACTGGGAAGAAGTTCCTTCTCATATTGATGTGGGACCTCATGTGTTCCAGCTTAAAATGGAGAACTTAATAAAAGATACAACTGCTTTGAACCAATTTAAGTCTGTCAGGATTATTTAAACATCATCCTGAGTTTGAACATGGCTCAGTGCAGCCTTTCATCCACAAACATGCTCTTGTCTTTCTAACAGAGATCTTCATCATCCCATCCCTATCCTAGTGTTTTGAGTACTTCCAAGTGTCTCACATACAGCTACAAATGCTGTTTCTAGCTACCACTAAAATTATCTGAAAATTATGCCAAAGTAGTAACTGGCAACTAAAAGAATCCTAAACTTCATCCTGGGTTTTTTTTATCATTTCACCAAATCTTGCTACAATAAGCCATTTACTGACCTGTACAGGGCTGACAAACAATGTCTATATCACGACAGCAATGAACAACTACTTTAACAGGTTCCTGGGCAGCTTGGTCTACATGACCCTGCTCTGGCAGGGGGTTTGGACTGGATGATCTTTCGAGGTCCCTTCCAATCCCTAATGTTCTGTGGTTCTGTGATTGGACTGGATGATCTTTCCAGGTCCCTTCCAATCCCTAATGTTCTATGATTGTGTGAACAGAATGTTGATGGTCTTTGGTTGTAGAAGTTGTCTTCATCTCTTTAGTGCTGAATGAATTAGTCTTTATTTTAGCACCAGAACAAGAGGACACAGCCTCAAGCTGCGCCAGGGGAAATTTAGGCTTGAGGTGAGGAGAAAATTCTTCACCGAGAGAGTCATTGGCCACTGGAATGGCCTGCCCAGGGAGGTGGTGGAGTCGCCAACTCTGGAGCTGTTCAAGGCACGATTGGACGTGGCACTTGGTGCCATGGTCTAGCCTTGAGCTCTGTGTTGACAGGTTGGACTTGATGATCTATGAGGTCTCTTCCAACCTTGATAATACTGTGATACTGTGATATTTATTCACATGACATCAGTGGCTCTATGGAACCTGTAATGGTTAAGTTCCAGAAATTCTTGATGCCCTTCAGCAGGGGTTCTGCAGTCCCTAAGAGGGAGTATGATAAACTCTGCAGTCTCACTTAAAACACCATGCTAGTTTTTATTCTTATCCTGAACTGTTCAATTCATAAAAGCTTCAGCCTTATTTTGTCCCCCTACAGTCACAGAATGGTTGGGTTTGAAGCACAAAAAACACATCTGTAATGAAAGGCTTCCGTAAGAATCACGCATTCTCCTACTGCATGATTGCTGCCTGATCCATTATGTTCGAAAGCAACAGTAGCTATCACGAGGACACCATGTATTATATGATTACTGTTACCGAGTTCTTACTGTTTAATCATCGTGCATTTAGAATTCTGCTTTTTATTTAGCTCCTTTCTAAAAAAAATACGTTTCTTGTGTGTTACAAAAGAAAAAGGAAAAAAGAAGGGGAGGAACAAGATTAATATTTCTGGGGAATGTGTGCTGTGACTGTGATTTGTGAGTGCATGTGAATTAAAAAACTCTTCAGGTACATTAGTCTGTTGGGTATACATGCCCTAGAGTTTAGCCTATGAGGAGGAAATTAAAAATAAAGCTAGGAATTAAATATACTTTCATCAAGCCTTATTTTGGAAAGTCTGCGTGAATTACACGTTACACAGCAGAACACCTTTGTGAGGTGCTTGAACGTCCACTAATTCCTGTGAGAAATAGAACTATGGTGCTTAAACAGAACAAAGGGAAACAAAACAGTCTGATGTATTCGCATGTCAGCACAGGACACCAGGAGCTTTTCCTGATTTGGACTGAAAGCAGGTAGATGCTTAAAACCTGCAGAGCTCTGTTTAGCAGATGAGGTCTCACAACGGTTCTGGAGATGTGTTTTAGAAAGGGATCATTAGGGGTTAGAAGGGACGTCCAGGGGTCATGGACTAGATGATCTTTCGAGGTCCCTTTCAATCTCTGATGATTCTATCAAGTCTGACCTCCCTGCTCAAGCAGGATCATAAAACACAAGACAGGTTATGCAGAAATGCATCCAGATGAGTCTAGAAAGTCTCCAGAGAAGTAGACTCCACAACCTGCTGGGGCAGTCCTTCCAATGCTCAGCAACCCTTACAGTAAAGACATTTTTTTTCATGTTGGGATGGAACCTCCTGTGCTCCAGCTGACACCCATTGCCCCTTGTCCTAGCCCAGGGTGCAAGTGAAAAGAGATTGTCTCTCTCTTCTTGACACACAGCCTTCACGTATTTATAGACAGTGATTAAATCCCCTTGTAACCTTCTCCTCTCCAAACTGAAGAGTCTCAGATCTTTCAGCCTCTCCTCATAAGGCTAGTGCTTCAGTCTGTGATTCACAGAAGAGTCTATTGCTAAAAACAAGAACAGGAAACCCAGCAGAGCCCTGGCCTGTTAGTCGAAGCACCTGTGAATACAGCCATGCAATTGCCAAGAGAAGCAGCAGGAACACTTGAAATACTAAACAAGAAAAACAAAGTACGCCCAACTGAAAAAAACCTCCTTGATTTTCTGGCAAGTTCTGCACATGGACACAGCACAAAGCACAAGCTGGTGAGTGGGACCACACATTTCATAGAATCACAGAAGCATCCAGGCCAACCATCAACCCTACTCTACAAGTTCACCCCTACACCACATCTAAGCATCTTTTAAACTCATCTAGGGCTGGGGACTCAACCACCATCCTGGGCAGCCCATTCCAATGCCTGACCACTGTTTCTGTGAAGAATTTCTTCCTGATGTCCAATCTAAACCTACTGTGCTGGAGCTTGAAACCCTTCCCTCTGGTTCTGTCACTAATGACCTGTGAGAAGAGACCAGCACCAACATCTCTACAACATCCTTTCAGATAGCTGTAGAGAGCGATGAGCTCTGCCTTTAACCTCCTCTTCCTCAAACTAAACAGCCCCAACTCTCCCAATCTCTCCTCATCAGATTGATCTCATTACTCCCATAAACATTCTGGGCAGTGTTGTATATTCACAGTGTTACCCTTCACTACATTACCGTCAGTCAGCAGGAGACACACATATATACACACATAGGTGGGTTGGACTAGATGAGCTTTGCAGGTCCCTTTCAACCCCTAACATTCTGTGATTCTGTGAAAGTAAGAAAACTAAACTTCTTTTTCACTGCTTTATCCTGATTTGCAGCAGAACAACATGAGCTCGAAAGTGTTTTTCAAGTAGAGTCCATCAAACAATTGCAATCTAATGATTTAACTATTTGATGCACCTGTTTTTCCCTGACTGGGTTGTGTTTGAAAATGAGACGTCGGGTTTGGTGTTTTGGGGTTTTTTTATAAACAACAGGAAAAGGGTTTTCACCCAACAAGCACAAAAGACGACGCGTGCTACTAAAGAACGGAGGAAAACGTTGGACTGGAGCTTTAATTAGGTGTCGTTCCAAAGCACTTGGCAGTTTTCTGCGAGAACGAGCCCCAAGTCCTGGCCAGCTTAAGTCAAACCCAAACACAGCAAATAAGGGCTGAACCTCCTCAGCTTCACAGCAGAGGAAGAGAAAAGCAGCGGCAGCACACAGACGGTACTGTTTGATAAGATTTCTGGAGAAAGCTAAGGATTTGCTTCTCGCAGTAATGACAACATTGCAGAGTCTCCACTGGAGGTTGTCTGGCTGAGTTCCTGTTAAAATAATTACTTCAACACTGCCGGGATGGCCCTGTTATTGATGTGGTGGGCTACCAGGAGACTTGCACAGGCCTTCTTTAATTATTTATAGTCTCAGCAAATAAATACAATTAAGTAATATGTATCTGCATGAAATTCAAATTGAATCTCAGAGGTGCACGAGATCACCTCTGCTTAAAAGTTGATCTTTGCTGAGAAACCAGTGACTTAGCTAAACTTTTCACAATCTGCTAACGTTCTGTTGGAGCTGAAAAGGCTTAAATTGTAGGAACTTGGAAAATGCTGTGACAACATTTTGATCAACATAAAATCACAGTGTAGTCAAGAGAAAGTTCAGCACATTTTGTAACAAAGACAGAGGAAATAAAGGAGTGATACCCAAAGGCTGAGAAATCAGGTCCCACATCATAAATATGAGAAGGACCTTCTTCCCAGTGAGGATGACGGAGCACTGGAAGAGGCTGCCCAGGGAGGCTGTGGAGTCTCCTTCTCTAGAGGCATTTAAGACCCACCTGGGCGTGTTCCTGTGTGACTTGGTCTAGGTGACCCTGCTGTAGCAGGGGGGTTGGACCAGATGATCTTTTGAGGTCCCTTCCAATCCCTAATGATTCTATGATATAAAACCTGCAATTTCTTATTTCCTCTTTTCAGTATTTTGTGGCATGTTTTAGCATCGCCTGAGGAGATAAATTCACCCAAACTAAAGTACCTTACATGATTGTAGTTATCACTGCAGAGAGGTAGAACCAAAGAATCACAGAATGAGGGAGAGGGTTGGAAGGGACCTCTGGAGATCATCTAGTCCAATCCCCCTGCTACAACAGGATGACAGAGAGAAGACTGCACAGGAACAGGTCTAAGCAAGTTTTCAGCATCTCCAGAAGACACTCCACAACCTCTCTGGGCAGCAGTGGCAACAGCTGAAAAAGGATGGCTGAAACTACATCCTGAAAGGTGATGGCACAGAGAAGGCAGACTGGAGGATATGCACAGCCGGGCAATTTCCATCCCTTTCCACAGTGAAGTTATAATTGTTCATTATCCTGAGTCTGCTCCCCTAAAGGATGCAAGAGTGGCTCAAGGACCAGTCTTTATTTCAATCCTTCAGTTGGTTTTCTTTAAATCTTTTTACTGCTCACATATGCTAGCTCCTGAGAGTCATCTTAAGATTGAGCAGTATTTTTTAAAAAGGAAGGTTCTGACATTATAACCTGACTCCAGGACACAAAACTTTCTGAAGAGCATTAAGGACTGTGTGATCTAAAATGAACTGCCTAAACATGGCAAGATTTTAAGGTTTCTTCAAACACTGATAAGTGTTTGAAACTGATAAAGAGAGAGGCTGTGACAGAAGATGGAGAAGGCTCCCTAAGTAGGGTAACAGGTTTTTTTTCTGGACTCCAACCTGAAATTGGCTGAGGTCAAAACAAAGCTTTATGCCAGCTTCTGCAGAATTTTAATCCAAATTCTACCGTGGTGATTGAGAGATGTTTAAAATGCAATAAAAATAACATTCTAATTTCTCCAGCCATCCTTATTTTGCTGTAAACCCTCGTAACTCCATGCATGTCATAGCTCACAGAGGAACAGAAGGAAGAAAGGGTCTGTTTAGAAAGCTGCAAAGTGCTGTGTGCACCCTCTCAAGCAAGTCTGGTAACTGAACCGCTATGTGCATCGCCTCCAGTCTGTCAGGCTTGAAACCAACAGAAAGACCAAACGGGAAAGGGAATCCAGGAAATGCAATATTCCTAGGAAATTGGTTAAGCTGTAGGAGGCCACACTGGCACAGGTCAGTGCCAGCGAGTCCAGCACCAATCCTGCTCTCAGGAGAACTCAACAGGCAAGGAAGCAAGCTTGCTATAAAGAAAAGAATCGTATTGAACCCACAGCCCAGAAAAAAGAAGGTGCCCAGGGGGTTGTGGAGTCTCCTTCACTGGAGGCATTTAAGACCCGCCTGGACATACTCCTGTGCGACTTGGTCTAGGGTGTCCTGCTGTGGCAGGGGGATTGGACTGGATGATCTTTCGAGGTCCCTTCCAAGCCCTAATGTTCTGTGATTCTGTGTAATTAGGGGGAATTCAGTAATTTCACGCAGTTACTTTGATGTGAGTTTGATGTACAATTTGCTCATTCAAACAAGAGACCACATTCAGTTCCTGATGCCTGCCTTGTCCTTCCTCGGGGTGTAGGGGCTGACCTCTTTATGGCTTCCCTCTCCCCAATTCTTTCATTGCTTTGGGTAACTGGGAGCAGCCGGCGTTTGCAATCAGATTGCCCAACGCAGCCACGGAGGGAGGCAAGAGCGGCAAACAATTTGTAACAGTGACAAGGATGGCGAGTGAGTGCCACGAGTGCTAGAAAGAGTAATGATCGCTTACGTAGAAATAAATTGAGATCTATAATGATGTTAAGTGAGGCATTGCAGGGAACATAAAGGAAACAGAAGTAATTTGAAAACTCTGCCCAACGTGCAGGTGCACAGGCACAAGCTGGAAGCCCTGCTGGAGAAACACGGGGCTCCTGGTTCTAGAGACACTTCTCATCTGCCCACAAAGAACTTCATGTTTAAATGGAAAAGACAATGATGTTATTTTTTCTGAGCAACCCACTGACAAACTGGAGGTGATTTCATACCTCAGGGCTCAAAGAGAACATGGAGAAGAGACTCTTTCTACTCCAAACTCTACTTTGTTGTTTCATCCAAGTTGAGACAGAACTCCTCAAGAGTATTTCAGGGGGGTTCTGATGATCTACAGTACATTTTGAAGAGCATTTCAGGGGGGTTCTGATGATCTACAGTACATTTTGAAGAGTATTTCAGGGGGGTTCTGATGATCTACAGTACATTTTGAAGAGCATTTCAGGGGGGTTCTGATGATCTACGGTACACTTTGAAGTCTCTACAGGCTGGTGGGTGACCCACTTGCAAGTGGCTGACACGCTTGCTTTTCAAACCTTTCAACCTCAGCAGAGCCCAGGAAAGCTGGACACATCTACTTCCTACAGTGCTCTAGTTACCAAAACACCGTGTTTCGATATTGCCACATGGGCTAGGTCAGCAAACCCAGCTCAGAAGCACAGACTGAAGGACCAGCCTGTCTCTGTAACACTGCTTAAGCGACAGAGTCAGGGGGATTGGACTGGATGATCTTTCGAGGTCCCTTCCTATCCCTAATGATTCTATGATCCTGTGCAGACGTGAAGGTAGCGCACAGCTACACAGAATGGTTTTTCTTGTCACATATATTGCCTCTGTAACTTTTCAGGACCCTTTTGTGATTGTCTGATGTGAAGGAGGTACACTAATGAACCAGAGCCTTTACTGTGCCTTTTCTCTCATTGTACAATAAAACCAGTGTGAAAACACAACATCAGCCTGTTCCTTGTGAGCGTCTCCTTTTCTGTCTCTCTCTCTGTATTTTCAGTGCTTTCCTGTATTAGGTATCTTAACACATTTGCTGATCAGTGCTTTTCACTTTGGAACACATGACAGCAATGCCATGAGTGGGCCAGGCCAGGATCACAGCAACACCCTCAGACTCAGCGGTCAAACAGGATGAGCTGTCAGCTCCGCTAGCCCGCTCAGATTCCACGTCAGGCCTCCTCCAGGGCAGATATTCCAGCAGTGGTGCCTTCAGGCCACTGCACCAGACAAAAACCTTTAAAAATATTCTCTTTGATGTGTAACTGAGGGAGAGCACAAGCTCCAGGTCAGCTAGTCACAGCGGCAACACCACCAGGTTTAGCCCCGTAACGCAAGCACAAGTGACAGCCCATAAGTCAAGGTATCAGTCTGTAGGAGCTGCTGGTAGAAAAACACTTGTGAGACTGGGAAACTAAAGACATTGCAGGTTTTTCAAGTGGATGCTGCAGCTCCTAAAAAACACCCCTGGCCAAAGCTTTGCTGGGAACAGGACTAGTATTAAGAAGGCTCTTTGCAGGGCTACCATGTCTTCCCCAGAAATAAAGGGAAAAGGACGGTGAGGCGGGAGGTTTAATTGCATCTTCTACTCACAGCATGCAGTCTGGACTTTTACTGTGGAACAAATCCTCAACTCGGAGCACTCCACCTGCCTGCTTCAGCCTTGGCAGGGCAATTTTATTTCTGGTGGTGCTGGGTGCAAACAGCAGGCAGCTGTTTATCCCATGCACTCAGGAAAGAAAGATGTCCTCCAAACCCAAATCCCTACTGAATGCAGGTCAACTTAAAGTAGCAAATTGGAGTAAACTGAAGCCTCCACTTAAATCTATTAAAATCTTCTATGTAGATCAGCATCCTGCAAATGAATTCAAGGGCATGCTGTCTAGGAGACAGCAGCACAGAACATTAGGGATTGGAAGGGACCTCAAAAGATCAGTCCCCCCACCACAGCAGGATCACTTAGACCAAGTTACACAGGGACATATCCAGACAGGTTTTAAAGATCTCCAGAGAAGGAGACTCCACAACCACCTTGGGCAGCCCCTTCTAGTGCTCAGCCACCCTCACTGGGAAGAAGTTCCTTCTCAGATTGATGTGGAACCTCCTCTATTCCAGCTCACACCCACTGCCCCTTGTCCTATCATTAGATGACACTGAGCAGAGCCTGGCTCCATCCTCCTGACACCCATCCTTCACATATTTAACAACATGAATGAGGTCACCCCTCAGTCTCTTTTTCTCCAAGCTCAAGAGACTCAGATGCCTCAGCCTCTCCTCATAAGAGAGGTAGGTGCTCCACTCCCATCATTATCTTTGTGGCTCTGCACTGGACCCTCTCCAGCAGTTCTGTGTCCTTCTTGAACTGAAGGGCCCAGAACTGGACGCAATATTCCAGATGTGGTCTCACCAGGGCAGAGTAGAGGGAGAGGAGAACCTCTCTTGATCTTCTGGATGCCAACCAATAAATCTATATCCTTCTTGAAAGAAAAACCCCTGTATTTCCACTCGGGCTCACGTTTCTGCAGTCTGCACTGTTTAAGCAGCCAAATAACGTGTTTACTCTCCTCTCAGAAGCGTGAGCTGGTGACTCACATTCTGCTCGCGGAGCAGGAGTTGCAGTTCTGCCCCTTCCCTGACGTGTGAAGTGCTGTCTTAGCCAGCTAAATCTCACATCAAAGGTAAGCACAGGTATAAACACAAGGGTGCAAGATCTACACCTATGGCAGTGTTTTCATGTAGTTGTATCAAATTCAACCCCCAACAGAATAAAGGGCAATTTCCTGCAAACAGAGGATGAAGAGAACAGAGAATGAGAGAAGAATCAGACTGATGGACAAGCAGAGCCCTGATAACTCTTGGTTGTCTAGATAAACTCTTTGAGACACTGCACAAGCGATGGTGTCATTGGATGGGCAGCACTCACGAGTGATGACACCCTACTTCAAACCTGGTCACACACACAACTGCAACAGGGAAGGCTAAGTTATGAGTAACCTAAACTTTATCCAATCTCTTTGAAAGGGAAGAGAAATCTGGTGCATAAATCAGTGTTTATGCAAATACCCTCTTCCAGAAAAAGCACATGGAAAGGAAAAAGGTGCCCTCAAGGCAATACCAGTTGCCAGAGGGAAATCTGTGATTTATAGGAGGTCTCAGAGCTGGGGCAGGTGGCACAAAGATATTTATAGCCACCTTCCCAGCAGAACAGGTGTGCTTTGTGAATAGAGTTGATTACACACCATTTCATTAGAGAAACTTCCACAGATTCATCAGACCACTTTTTTCTGAGATATGTTCTTACGCTCTTTACTGAATCAGGTTATCACATTCAGGCAGGTTCACCCCTGACATCGACAACAACCACCCTGTCATTGCCTCCAGTGGGAAAGGTTTTCACAGTGTTTCTTCCAAGACCTGGTCAGATGTTCTCTTGATACACAGACATGTCTGATCAAACTGTGGTCGTGGAAGAATATGCTTTCTGCATTTTCACTCTGGTGTTTTTATTTAGCCTGTGAAATGACTAAAGTGAAGCACTAGGTGCAGGATTGAATGGAATTCAATTCTTTAGGCCAGTTGGGCTAATTCCTTCTCCTCCGGGTAGTATTTGTACTTCAGTCTGGCATAAGCAGGGTATTTTTAGCAGCTCAGAACACCCAAGGGAGCTTGCAGTTTGCTTTAGAGCGTCTCTGTGGTTGGTGACCTGCATATTTTTTCTGTTACTACCTGTGTTCACAACTCTTGAACACAGACGGCCTGCATCTCTGGAAGAGCTGCTTCAGAAACGGATGGATGTGAAGGCAGCTTTGGTGACTGCTTCAGGTCACACACGAGGGAAACAGAAGGCATTTTGTTTGCCACACTGCTGTACCTGGGCACTTTGGGGAGCAATACTGATTGCAAGAATAACATAGCCCCTTCTATCGTTGCAAGCTAATCTAGGTTGCAAAACCCCTTCAAATTGCCTTGAACAGACATACTGATAAACCTAACACTTGAACAATATTCTGCCTGTTTTAATTAATGTGTTCTAATTTGTTAATAACTAATATCGACATATTCCTTCAGGATTTTTTTCCAATCGCTTGTTTATGTGGAAGACAACGGAGAAGCCATCCTGTCTCCTAAAGACTTCCATCTCCTCACTCATCAAAATTACCCTAAAGCGGTCCTGACAGCCTGTTAATCTATGTTCTCTGTGCAGAGAGCTGATATTACAAGGATTGTCTCAACATATGTCCCTTCCAAAATTATTCTGACAGGTCGCACAAGATGTTGAAACTGGAAAACTTGCACCTATAGGCCACTGAATTAACCTATTTCAAAGATAAATTTCTCGTTTTGCCTCTCTGTAAAACGTGTATCTGAGGGGTTATCACTGCAAGGCTTTAGCACCATTGTTTCGTTACAACTACATTAATGAAACAAAGCTCAGCTGGCTGATGTGACCCAGTCCTCTGGAAGGACACCAAGTCCACTCTGCCTCTGTGATTCTCCTTCTCTGGAGATATTTAAAACCCACCTGGATGTGTTCCTAGGTGACCTGGTCTAGGTGATCTTGCCGTGGCAGGGGGTCTGGACTGGATGATCTTTCGGGGTCCCTTCCAGTCCCTCATGTTCTGTGACCCTGTGATCCAAACACTAGATGCGCCTGCTCTTAACCCACAGGTGCCGTCAGAGCTGCTAGACCAGTAATGATCTTTAAGACATCTCATGGTGCTGCTGCAGTCCCAGACTATACACAGACAGATATGAAGCTGCAGAGCCCAGTTGCTCTCTGTATCCTCTCTGTTGTTCAGAATCATTAGGGATTGGAAGGAACCTCAAAAGACCATCCAGTCCAATCCCCCTGCCACAGCAGGATCACGTAGACCAAGTCACACAGGAACACATCCAGAAGGGTCTTAAACATCTCCAGAGAAGGAGACTCCACAACCTCCTTGAGCAGACTGTTTCAGTGCTCTGTCACCCTCACTGTGAAGAAGTTCCTTCTGATACATATGTGGAACCTCCCATGTTCCAGCTCACACCCATTGCCCCTCATTCTATCACTAGATGACATTGAGAAGAGTATATTTGTTTTTCAGAAGACTGCCCCCCTTCTTCTGGGCAGTCTGCACTTTGCTTTTAACCCTTTCAGATGCTGTGTATGAAGCCATTTAACCCATTTTTCTTTCTAGAGGACAGGTAAGAACAACCTATGTGCTCAGTCCTGCCTGTCTCAGTTGAGTCAAGCTCGGTGTGAGGCACCTTCATCTCTTCTCAGAGATAGTCCCTATGGTAAACTATCAGCTTTTTTTTTAAATAAAGATGTATTTTTGCCATTACTTAGAGTTCTACTCATTTTCTCAACCTGGAGCAAGATAAAGGGTCCATCAAGCCAGCAAGCCATGAAGAGATAATCAGCACAGAAGGATTCTCAGATACAGTGAAAATGGAGGGCTACGTTATGAGATTAACGTCACAACAAATGGCACAGTTTTAGGACTCAAAGTAGAAGTGGCCTCATGGCTACGTTTTCAGCTCCGATACACATCTGCTGCTCTAACACTCTTCCCTTTTACAGGAGGCCAAGAGCACTGCCTGGCACCCCAAACAAGCTGCAGTTTTGTCTCTAACAAAGAGCAAAGTGGAACAGTCACACAGTCAGTGGAAGGACCACAACACAACCTCAGCCTCTCAAACAGAGAGATGGATTCCTGCACCACAACGTTAACCTTTCCACCAGGTTAATTATTTCACTGGAAGGACTAAATAAAACTCCATTAGAGACCAGAAGTTATCCTTGTATTATTTCTGATTCCTCTACTCTGTGTTATACAAAATAAGCAGCTTCACTCCAGTTTATGAAAACTTGCAGAAGTCTTCAAGGTGATTTCAGCAGTAGCTTGCATTACTAAAATTATTAAAGAGGGTAATGGATCGTGTTTGCTGTTACTTAACAACAAGGTAATGCATATTGGATGACAGCAAATCAATGGCATTATGAATTCCTTCCTGAATCTGCAAGACAAAAGAAATAATAACTTGAAAGAATAATAATTAAAAAAAATAAATCACGGGCAAAGGCTGGCATTTTTGGGGAGATCTCCCTCACAGGATAATGACTAATGCTTTTCCTGGCCAGCCATCTCACTCTGATCTTCCAGCCAAAGAATGTGCTTTGATTTTTGCCTTACAAATCTAGTGTCTGCTTCAGTTTATTGAAAGAGATATTTAAGGGAGATACTGAGGATGAAGAAGGACAGTGTCTCTCCTACCCTCATGCACTTCATGTTTGCAATGGTCAGAACTGTACAAATAAAAGCAATTTGAGCAAAAACATGACTGTGGTCACTGCAGATGTACAATCTCCTACATTTCACAGCATCACATTTCACAGCTTAGGATCACCTGTCCTGTCCACTACTCCCCCAGGGACCTGGTCTTTACAGCAACAAGTATAAGCAAGGGCCTTTCCGCATCCCAATCCTTGGTAGTTACTGTAGTTAACTACCAAGTGTTTGCAATTGTAGAAGCAGACACTGTCTGCACAAATCACAGAACATTAGGGATTAGAAGGGACCTCAAAAGATCATCTAGTCCAATGCCCTGACAGAGCAGGATCACCTAGACCAAGTCACACAGGAACAGATCCACATGGGTTTTAAATGTCTCCAGAGAAGGAGACTCCACAACCCCCCTGGACAGCCCCTTCCAGTGCTCCTGTCACCCTCACTGTGAAGAAGTTCCTTCTCATATTGATGTAGAACCTCCTGTGTTCCCACTGTCCCTTACCCTATCACTAGATGCCACTGAGCAGAACCTGACTCCATCCTCCTGACACCCACCCTTCACACATTTATCAACATTAATTTAGTCTAACCTCTTTTGCACATACTGTAGTGCTAGATTCTCAGTTACTCTTTAATACACAATCTTATTCTCGCCCAGTCCTCGACTATTCATCCACCTTCAAGAACAAACAGCACTGAATGCAGCAGCCTGGACTCGATGCTTTCCCCCCTTCTTTCACGTTTTCCCTTTTTGCCTACTTAGTCTCATTTTTAATGACGTCCCTACTGAGAATGATCTGATGTGTTTTAAAACCCACATGAATTTTTCCCTGGTCCACGTTATGGTTTTTAAAAACTAAGCAGAACACGTCGGAATGAAGAATTTGGTTTCATATTTCATACAGCATATGATTTAAAGAGCTAAGGATCATCCCAAGACACAACATAGATTTTTGAACTCGGTGATTCCCCTGACACGCAGAGACTGCTTCTAAAGATACTGCCAGCTTCCCTCATAAATCAAATGTCTGAAGATGAGAGGTCAGAGACGGTTCACAAGAGATATCTCTACAACATGGAGAACTCGGACAGAAAGGGCTAAGGTTCAAAAAGAAAGGTGAGTCACTTGAAAAAAGTAAATTGCCAGGAAACACATTAAACAAGCAAAAGGCTAATCAGCCGCTCCAGCAATAATGCTCCTGGAGCTTTTTTTGACTGGATGATCTTTTGAGGTCCCTTCCAATCCCTAACGTTCTGTGATTCTGTGATGCACAAAGTTTCATCCAAATTCTTTTAGCTGTTGTCTTCAAAAGGCAGCTTCTGCGTGTGATAAACGGCCTTTGTCGGCCAAGAGCCGGTTTGTTAACTCACTCTGCAGACGAAGGTTAAAGCTGAGATGTGTCTTGCTGTGTAATGAAGATATAATTAAAATGTGGAGTCGTAGAAGAGAAAGCCATTACAACCCCTGTAATAGATGCCCTGTTTACCCTGCAGACTGTGTTGTGTCACGTGCGACTAAAATCACCGTTGCCACCTACAGCAGATAGTAATTTGGACGCCTCTAGGGAACAATATGGTGCCAACACGAGTTGCTGGCCTGAAAAAGCCCTCATGGTGTTAAATACTGAAAAGTTGCCTCCGTCACCACAGAAGAAGAAGATGAACTTCTGAGGTCCCTTCCAATCTCTAATGTTCTGTGATGTCCTGTTGGAATACCAACATCTACACCACATCCATAGGAACCGCCTTCACCCACATGGAGCTTTACTCACAGAACAATTAAGTGGTACGTGATCTTCCTCTACAGAAACCACAACGTGTCTTCTCTAAGAGGCTGTTTATCCACATTCTCAAAGAATTATTTTATACTCTAGCTTTCTATCAGCTCCTGAAATCAAACAGAGTCAGCAGTTCCTCACAGAGCGCCTTTTGTGAGAAGGAAATGGTGGGGAATGACACTTGCACCCTGCCCGTCCTCCAGCGCCGTGGCTGTTTGCAGCAGTTGGGTAGAAGCCCTGGTAGGTGCTCTGCAATTTCATAGTTGAGTTTGTCTCAGGTGAATGCCACCTGACCTGGTGACTTCCTGACAGCTAAAAGGGGTATTTGTCCAACACTTTGGTGTATTTACAAACTCATCTCATTTGTGTGACCCTCTACCCTATGTACTAGAAAGAATGGCTGAGGTGTGGGAACCTCTGCAATGTCCTCAACAGCAGAAAGCAGTGAAAGGAAGCTGTAGCTCCACTTCAGCTTTATAACTCCTGAGCTCTTCCTTACTGTTGTGGCCATTAAGTGGTTCCACTTATGCCCCTCCTGACTTCCTGCCTTTGATTTAAGAATGTTTGACTAGCAGATTGTAAGGCACTCTTCAAATTTTTAGTACTCCAACTCCCGTCTACGTTTGACCTGCCACGACACATGGGCTTCCCAGTTCTCGTTTGACCAACTGTTTACCTTTTAAAGGTGCTTGGTAAGCCTTCCCCCAAGACAGGCTCCTCACAGCCATGCTCTCAGGAGCTGAATAAATTTGATGGGTTTTTTGTTGGCTTTGCTTTTCAGTTTTTGGTTTTGTTTAAAATGTGGATGTGTTCCTGTGAGACTTGGTCTATGTGATCCTGCTGTGGCAGGGGGACTGGACTAAGTGATCTTTCAAGGTCCCTTCCAATCCCTAATGTTCTGTGATTGCTCAACAAGATCTTAAGAGGTACCAGCAAAAGCAGAGAAGACAGCAGAGACGTCTGATTTCTACTCGAACAAAACGAGATTACGGCACTGAACACAGCACTGAGTTTGCTTATTTAATGCAAATTTTTAGGATGAGATTCTTTCACCCAGTGCCTTCTCTTTAGGGCTTATTTAAGCTTAATCATCACCTTTGCTTTTTGCAACGGCACGGCATTTTTAAGTCACATTTTTCATCCCACATCATAACCCACTGAGTATCTTTTGTATTATTATCATCTCAAAGGCACTAAAGGAAAAGACACGCACCTCATCTAAACAACCATCGCTGGCATTTACTTCAAGTGCACCACTGACAGCAGCAGTAGATTTCTCAGCTTCCCTCTTTTTCCTCCCTGCAGACTCTTACTCCATATTCTTTGTAACTATTAGAACTTTAAACTAAACTTAATGCATCTGCCGACTAACCAGCATCGCTGGAGCTGCTCCTGCCATCGCGCTTCCTGGCTCTTGCACTTCAATCATCATTACCCAGGCTTTGTTGATTCAATATTGTCTTTTATGCGCCGTGTTCGTAAAACCTTATTAAAGTTTAATGAAGACATGAAATTGGATAATATTTGCATGTAAAATAAATCTGTCGTCTAAGCAATGCAAAGTATCTATAATCATCAAAACAAATCATTCGGCACAGGGAACAATAAAAAGAGAATGGAAACGAAGGAAGGCGAGTTTACGCAGCGTTTCTTCCTGGGAATCAAGCAGCAGAGACTCTCTAACCGTGACAGATTAACGTACGAAGCCGCACTTGTCGCACAGAATTGCTCTGTGTGTTATAAAATCTTCTCCACCTTAACCCCCCCAATATCTGCAACACTCAAGTGCAGTGAGTGCTTGTCCTAATTTTTGTTTTCTTCTAAGGATACGGCTGCGGATTATATCAGCGACGGATAAACTTCTGATTCACGTGGGCTAAGCGGCAGATGGAAGACCTTCTCACTGAAACCCCACCCGTGTTAGGAGAGCACAGAGAGGGAAGAAGAAGCTTCAAATACCTCTGAAAAATCAAGGAAGTTAATGAAAACAGAGATAAAGGTGCATATTCTTTGCTCCTGTGCTATCTGCATGAGATCTAAGCAACTTAAGGCATAATTTATTCCAAGATCAAAGTTGTCCTAGTTCAAGTCTCTCTGCTGGCAGAAAGGATTTTACACCAGCGAATCACTTTACTGGTTTTGTAGCTATCCTCAGGAGAGGTTTGTTGTGTTCTCTCTGTGCAGCAGGGAATTACTGAAGACCAAGGAAACATTTTGGCTGAGTCAAAGCTAGATCAGAAGTCAGCTTCTCCTTGAACACAGGTAAAAGAGCACTTGCTGTTCTTAACCATTATAAACACAACTGGTACTTCCAGTAGCTAAGGAAGGAGAAGACAACATGCGACATCATAGAATCAATTAGGGATTGGAAGGGACCTCGGAAGATCGTCCAGTGAAGTGCCACTAGAATTGATCCAATGCTGCAAAGTATTACCTATGAATATTCATCGAGGTCCCTTCCAATCCCTAATGTTCTGTGGTTCTGTGATTTGAATTCTAACATGCATTTGCTTTGACTTCAGTTTTGCATCTCTTTTGTGTTTGGTTTTGGCCCAATTCTGGTAAATTAATTACCATCAGAAATCTGCTGAAGCTGCAGATTTCAAGCAAATTCTACAAGACATTAACTGAAAGTACCCTCTGCACTTATGGTTACGGCCAGCAGCAGTCTGATTCTTGAGGTTCACCTAGACCTGTCAATGCAGCAGGTAACATCTTTAGCTGCCTACTGTTAAAACCTGCTAGGAGCCACTCGTGAGTCACAGCCACTTAATTGCACAGGGACAGTAAATAACTTTGGAAGGCAAGTACTTCAGAACATGCAAATGGTCAAATAATTCACCACCAGGTACAGGGAAGACAACCTGTTCCACTGCAATAGTTATGCACAAGGCTGTAGAACATCCCTGCTGCAGGAGAAGCTGCTTCTGCCGCATCCAGGTACTTTGCTGCTGGCAATTGTTAGCGACTCATTCCCCACCAAAATAAGAAGGTTTCATCTTAAACTTTCACGTTAACACAAAATTGCCAGCATATAGCCTGTATTAGTCAGGTTACATTATTAACCTGTCTGGGCATTAGGCACAAGGGTTTCATCCTGAAACACGAGGGTAAATCCACTTCCATTGTAAAACGGGTCATCTCCTGCTTCCTAGAAACCTTCACAAGCTGCACGGAAACTCCTGATGTTGTGAAGCCTGGAATTTTACAGAGCATGTTACAACTGCCAACCCCAGTCAGGTTTATCTGTTGCACTGTGCCCAACATACTTGTGTTTCTGAGCTGGGCCACCTCTGAATGCCTGATCCCAGAATCACAGAACGTTAGGGACTGGAAGGGACCTCAAAAGATCATCTAGTCCAATCCCCCTGCCAGAGCAGATGGTTGCAGGATTGAACGTACCCTCCTTAAAGCTTATAAATATGTGAAGGGTGGGTGTCAGGAGGATGGAGCCAGGCTCTGCTCGGTGTCATGTAGTGATAGGATGAGGGGCAGTGAGTGTGAGCTGGAACATACGAGGTTCCACATCAGTATGAGAAGGAACTTCATCACGGTCAAGTTGACAGAGGAGTGGAAGGGGCTGCCCTGGGGGGTTGTGGAGTCTTCTTCGCTGGAGATGTTTAAAACACACCTGGATGTGTTCCTGTGCAACTTGGTCTAGATGATCCTGCTGTGGTGGGGGGATTGGACTAGATGATCTTTTGAGATTCCTTCCAATCCCTAATGATTCTATGATAATGTACCCACTGGTCACATTCAGACCCATGTTCTCATTCCCTGGGAAGCATGCACAACACAAAACACTCTGGACATCCCCAAATAACTTCATGATCTGACAGGTTTAAAAAGTGCACCTTCCTCTATCTTCCTCTCTCCAAAAATGTATGACAAAGTAATCAATGCTGTAGTAAATATTAATGTGTACATATTAGTATAAATACTAATGTGACAAGAGGGCCAGGTTTGCAGAAAGTCAACCTCCTATACTGTTAGCTCTACATAAGGCTGTGGCAGGGGGATTGGACTAGATGATCGTGCGAGGTCCCTTCCAACCCCTAATGATTCTATGATTGCTAAGATACAGCATCAATTTTCAGTGATAAAACCCAATCCTACTCATAACAACCATATTGTTATTTCTTTTGTGTTTCAAAACCTACGTGGGAAATCTAAGGTTCAGCTTGAAAATTTCTTATCACTTCCATTAGTCATACAAAAAGTATTTCAAAGTTTCTTGGAAGAAGTGTTTAAGAACTACCTTATTAATAGGAAATTACTCCTCTACTTCCTGAGATGTAGGTTCCTTTTTAAAACCAAACTGTGTGTTTAATGCTTGCTCGAAACAAGCAGGTCTAATGCTGAGGAGCTTTTGGTAAGCTAGGAAAGACATTTTCCACCCACCAACCTTCTGATGCAATCTCAGAAAGGGTGCATGAAAAGTTCGTGTTAAAGGTGCTCTTAGAGAAATATCTTCTCAGAACAGTAGCTTGAAGGCATGGGCAGCGTTCCCATGAGCGTATCAGAAATAGGCATGAAGAGGGTGGAAAATGAGCTTGTGCTCTAACGCTGGAAACAGGGAAAAGTTGTAAGAAAGAAGCAACTGCAAGAAGACCGTGCGTCTGCCCTACCTGCCCTCAGCTTACTTGAACTGACAGCTCAAAGGACTGGGTTTGCTGTGTGAAGTGGTGGAAGAAAAGAATTATGAGCTGTGTGATTTACATGACATTTGACATTACTGCTTCAGGTCTCAGGTACAGATTGGAAGTTATACTCTGTCCGTGTCACATTCACAGAGACTTCTCTTTCACCAGTGCTGGGGCTGAGGAGGGGAGGTTATGACAGAAATTTCCCAAACTAAAAAGGATCCAGAACTCTTTGGTCTGAATGAGTTAACATGCATCACATCTTGCTTAGTTAGTGATCTATTACAGAGAATCAGAGAACATCAGGGATTGGAAGGGACCTAGAAGGAGCATCTAGTCCAATCTCCCTGCCACAGCAGGATCACCTAGACCAAGTTGCACAGGAACTGTCCAGACAGGTTTTAAACGTCTCCAGAGAAGGACACTCCACAACTGCTCTTAGCAGCCTATTCCAGTGCTCTGACAGCCTCACCATAAAGAAGTTCCTTCTCATATTTATATGGAAACTCCTCTGTTCCAGCTCACACCCATTGCCTATCACTAGATGCGACTGAGCAGAACCTGGTTCCATCCTCCTGACACCCATCCTTCACATATTTAACATGAATGAGGTCACCCCTCAGTCTCCTCTTCTCCAAGCTCAAGACACTCAGCTCCCTCAGCCTCTCCTCATCAGGGAGGTGTTCTACTCCCTTCATCATCTTTGTGACTCTGCTCTGGACTCTCTCCAGCAGTTGTGTGTCCTTCTGGAACTGAGAGGCCCAGAATTGGACACAATATTCCAGATGAAGTCTCACCAGGGCAGAGTAGAGGGAGAGGAGAACCTCTCTGGATCTGCTAACTACCCCCCTTTTACGTTTTGAATGGGGGAAACTTTAAGAGACTTCTTGGCCCATCCATGACTACAGACAATAAAGAAGGTGATGTTCTACACCATTTGTTTCTAATTTTTTCTTGTTTAGGAGTAGCTCGTTAGTGAAGAAATGAAGACTGATGCAGCTGAGGTACAATTAGATATCAGGAGAGCCTCCAGAGCTGTCAGCACTGATTCTGTGCTTTCTTTAATTGGCCACTGCCCAGATAATGTCACAGAAATTATTGATAACAAGGTTTAGGCTGCCGTTACTATTCTGTTCAGATTGAAACTCATTTCCAGAGTAGTTTCAGTTACAAATGAGTGGCCCAATTACCCAAGTTACAAAAGTCACAGCTATATCCCACCATTCCTCAGGAGTGGCTGGAAAACTACTGGCCATTACTAAGGCATGCTGAAGTCCAATGCTGTAGAGAAGTTGCAGACAGGTGGAGGCCAGGCTCTTCTCCCAGGCAACTGGCGACAGGACAAGAAAGCATAGCCAGTGGAGGGTTAGGCTGGATGTTAGGAAGCACTTCCTCATGAAAGGATGATCAGACAGTGGAATGGACTGCCCAGGGCAGTGGTGGAGTCCCCATCCCTTGAGACGTTTAAGGAAAGACTGGACGTGGCACTAAGTGCCATGGTCTAGGTGATGGTGATATTAGGTCACGGGCTGGGCTGGATGATCTTAGAGATCTTTTCCAGCCTCAATAATTCTGTGATCACTCAGAAATAATTTTGCTGCTTCAGTTTGTCAGTTCTCCAGTGAACTTAACAGTAGTTGAGAGCAGCTACACACTTTAATATTGGTTTTTCACATTCTTTTCTTTTGCACCAAGTCCCTCAAAATAGGTCTATTAGCCATCACTCCAAGACATGTTGAGGTGTTGTCATTTTAATCTTAGACTCTGCCAGAAGTTTTAAACCTTAGTCTGATAAATCTCTCGTATGTCGGTTATAATTCTGTGCTCTCCACAAAACTCCTTTTGAACACATTACTGACTACGTGAAATACTCAGCTCTCTGCAGTGCATGGGGGTGGATCTACCAACCAGGCTTTAAAAATAACAAATGACTCAACTCAAAAGAATTCAGTGCAATACAATGGGAAAAACAGGAGCCTCCAAAAGTATCCCCAGGGATAGAAGAACTCACAAGTGGACTACAAACAAACCCAGGAAAACGCAGAGCTTTGGATCACCTCCTTTGTCGCTGGCGCTTCTGATTTCACAACTGAAATGAACCACAGAATGCTTTAGCAAATAGCTCAGCTCAAGCAGTTGTATTTTGCTTACAGACGTCCTTTAGAGGTGCAACATTAAGATATGAAAAACAACAATATCTTAAGAAGAAGAAGGTTTAAAGGGAATTTTGCTATTATTGAATAATACTCTAAAGGACTCATGGAACCACCGAACATTAGGGATTGGAAGGAAACTCGAAAGATCGAGTCTAATCTCCCTGCCACAGCAAGATCACCTAGACCAAGTGGCACAGGAACATAATCGGGGGGGGGGTTTAAAACATCTCCAGAGAAGGAGACTCCACAACCCCTCTAGGCAGCCTGTTCTAGTGTTCTGTCACCCTCACCGTGAAGAAGTTCCTTCTGATATTGATGTGGAACCTCCTCTGTTCCAGCTCACACCCACTGTCCCTTGTCTTATAACTAGATGCCACTCAGAAGAGCCTGGCTCCATCCTCCTGAGACCCACACTTCACATATTTATAAACATTAATGAGGTCACCCCTCAGTCTCCTTTTCTCCAGGCTCAAGAGACCCAGCTCCCTCAGCCTTTCCTCATCAGGGAGATGTTTTACTCTTTTCATCATCTCTGTGGCTCTACGCTGGACTCCCTCCAGCAGTTCTGTGTCCTTCTGGAACTGAGGGGCCCAGAACTGGACACAATATTCCAGACATGAACTCACCAAGGCAGAACAGAAATAAAACATTAAGATAAAACCAACATCATAAGAAAAAGAAGATTTAAAGAGAATATTGCAATTGTTGAGTAAATCTCTAAGCTGCGCGACACTTCTGCAAAATTCCGTGGATGTTTACTTCAAAGTGAATGAACACTCAACAGCTTCCAAACCCAAGAGAGAGAAGGGGTTGTGGGGTGAAGGGGAGAGCTTCTGCTCCTTTCCTAGCATAGTTCATTTATGGGGGGCATCACATAAGGCTTGTGCACGGCTCGTTCTGCAAAGGTGCTCAAGGTTTTAAGAGCTAGAGTTGACATCTACATTGTTGTCTTGATCTACACGAGGAAGTTATTGTTTGCATACTGCATAACAACCACCGCAGAGCTCCCTGACTTGAAATTTGTGGCTGTTCACAGGAGCTGAGAGGCCAGCAGTAAGGTGGCACAATCAGCCATGAGAAACAATTACCAAGCCTAAAGTTTGGAATCAACAGGACGACGTCGGTTACAAGGGTACTGGTCTTCCACCCCGTTCTCACAAACCAATAAAACTGAGCGCAACGAGCCAAACCAAAATTCTAAATCACAGTAAATCAGTGCAGAAATTACAACACCAAGACAAACAACTGCTCAGCTTACTGAATATTTAAATTGAATTTCCTAAAGCGCTGGCATATTTCTTAAATATAGCTAACCTGTCACAGCCTTTTTGTGGCAACACATGGAAAATTGGCCTCCTTCCTTTCCTGCTGAAATTAAAGTGCCCACCACAGGAGGGAACAAATAACATGTGTGCAGTCCGCACTGAACGAGCAGCTGTCTGGTCAACACACTCTAAGAAGTACATTTCTTCCTCCCTGGAGCAAGGTGGGAGCTGCAGTCTAGTGCACACAAGGAAGATGGAGAGAATATGAAGCATCTCAAATTTATTTCTTAGACAGAAAAATATTAAGAAGTCTTCAGATTGCTGAGAACATCAGACACTGCGAGGAGACCTCATCGCTCTCTACAACTATCTGAAAGGACATTGTGGAGATGTTGGTGCTGGTCTCGTCTCACCAGGAACTAGTGACAGAAGCAGAGGGAAGGGTTTCAAGCTCCAGCAAGGGAGGTTTAGATTGGACATCAGGAAGAAATTCATCACAGGAAGAGTGGTCAGGCAGTGGAATGGGCTGCCCAGGGTGGTGGTTGAGTCCCCGTCCCTGGATGAGTTTAAAAGATACTTGGATGTAGTGTTGGGGGATGTGGTTTAGGGATTAACCTGTAGACTAGGGTTGATGGTTGGACTTGATGATCCCAAGGGTCTTTTCCAGCCTGAATGATTCTGTGCTGCTGATACCTCCTGAGTGTGTGCTTAAGTTAGGAAAGATACCAGTCATTAGTATCAAGTACCAACAGCTCACCCATATGGCAGTGTGGGCCTTGGGTACCATTCATTTTACACGAACTCAGAATTTCCCTTTCAGACTTCTCTCTAATTCAACTCAATCCTTAACATTTAATTAAAACAAAATGCATCAAGGGCACAACATTAAACCCATAACACACAGCAATATATGACCAAGAGCTTGCATACATAAATGTATTTTCTCTTTACAACTCATTCTTAGAGATAGTACTGTCAGAGACAGAACTCATTCAAGACAAGTGGACTCTCAGAGCATTAGGGACTGGAAGGGACCTTGAAACATCATCCAGTCCAGTCCCCCTGCTACAGCAGGATCACCTAGACCAAGTCACACAGGCGGGTTTTAAACATCTCCAGAGAAGGAGACTCCACAACCTCCCTGGGCAGCCCATATCCAGTGCCACAGTGAAGGTTTTAGTTCACACTTGTCCTCCAATGCCAAAGCAAATCATTACACCAATTTGTGTCTGTTGTGCTCAATTGTGTGTAAAAACTTCCTTGAGATTCAGCTGTAGGAATTCAGCTTTTCTCCAGTTAAAATAGCCCAACCAACCAGAAAAATCAATGAAAAACTGCTCAGATGAGCATGGATGAAAAACAAAGGGAAGGCCTGAAGATTTTTATTCACTTTTTAAAGAAAAAAAGATATAATGCTACCAGTCAAGCATACAGAATACTGTTATCCACAGACATCACACAATTCTTAGAGTTTGCTTCGGTACTTCAAAAATGGGACCTTTTAAAAACTGTAAAGATGGGGGAGAAAGGGTAGCAGGGGACTAGGTGGCCTGGATATTTCCTTTCAGATATGTTTCCTCTAAGTCTCCAGTTCAGCTAGGTCTAAGAAGAACTGCTGCAAAGACACTGGAGTTTTCGCATGATTAGCTACCTGGTGTGGATGGAAGAAAGTGTGCACATGTGAACACATGGGTGTGCAGCTGCCCGACTGAAACCAGCTTTCCTGAACCCTGTAAACTGGTATTTCTAAGGTGGTAGCTGGAGCACATAGTGCAGTCATCATAATGGAGAAAAGCACTGGGACATCCTCAGGTGCTCCAAACCAGCATGGTTCTACAGGTTGTTTTACATACTGCGTGTTTCCAAGATGCTCTGCAGTTCACTTGGAGCTGTTTTAAGCACCGTATGAACAGCAAAGCTCGCAGGAGCCTCGGCTTGTCCGTGAATTCTCACAGAACATTAGAGATTGGAAGGGACCCCTAAAGATCAACTAGTCCAATCCTCCTAACACAGCAGAATCATCTAGACCAAGTTGCACAGGAACATGTCCAGGTGGGTTTTAAACATCTCCAGAGAAGGAGACCCCACAACCCCCTTGGGCAGCCCTTTCCAGTGGCTACAGCTTTAGCACATGAAAACCCTCCAGCTCTCCTTGGGCTGGTTTTGTTGGTTGGGGTTTTTAAATATTTCAGAGAGAATTCACATCTGCACAGAAAGTACTTTCTACACCACTTGTTTCTGGTGGATCTTATTCATATAATCAAATAATTTACTGCAGTATGACCTCCCTCCTCATCAAAACTACACGCAGCTATCAGGCCCTGTCAATCTTCCCAGTACAGTTGCTTTTCCTCACAGACTTACTAAAGACCTACAGTACAATTTTCTAAAATATAATGATTTTGAAATTCCAGAATTTGGTGCCAATCTCACTTATACCCCTTGACTCATTCCAACAATGCTGTAAACCAGGAAGCTGTGTACTGCACCCGCTGTGGTTTTTGACATAAAGACTAACGTTAAGTGTGGGTGGTATTACGAACCACAGGCAGGGTAGATTTCCTCCCCCTTTCTATCAGAAATACAAACTTGCAAAAACTCAGAGGTAAAAAGGTATCAGACCAATCAATACGAGGAGGAACTTCTTCCCAGCGAGGGTGACAGAGCACTGGAAGGGACTGCCCTAGTAGGGGGTGTGGAATCTCCTCTGGAGATGTTTAACACCCACCTGGATGTGTTCCTGTGTGACTTGGTCTAGGTGATCCTGCTGTGGCAGGGGGATTGGACTGGATGATCTTTTGAGGTCCCTCCCAAATCCCTGTGACATCCATCTGTATGTTTTAAGTACAAAACACTACTCCCAAAAAGCAGTGAGGAACTGAAACCACCCCACCAGAAGACGGGATTCTAGAAATGACTTATTTTTAATCAGGAAAAGGGAAGGTCCTTGTACTGTCTGACTATGCAGCCAACACAGTTGTCTAAGCAACTGCTGAGAGCCATATCGGTATCTCAGAGCGAGACACTTCTCTCAAAATACAGAGCTTAGCATCACGCTTGCTTTCTTTTCCCCTCACAGTTTAAGCTGTCTGCTCAAGTGTCGTTCACGCATAGAAAAAGTGATGTCTACTTTGAATTACAGCGTAGATCCTCCCCTTTACTGACTGATTGCATAGAGGATGCAGGGAGACCAAGAGTCTCTGGCTGCTCCATTCTTTCTTGGCCACAGTGTAGCTGAACTGTGCACCTGCAAAAGAAAGTCCTGCCAATGATTTGCTTTTCATTTGCCATAACAGGAACAGATACATAAATGTAATAATAAAAAGGGCAACAAAACAAAATAGTACATAGCTGGTACAATTCTCACCTTGGGGATAGGAGAAAGAATGAGCCAGACACAACAGATGTGAGTTGCATCACTTAGTGTCTCACTGCCAGGCTCCTGGATACTGAAACAGTGAAAGAAGTCTAACAGAATGCAGCTGGGAAGGGAATGGAAAGCAGGCTGGACCCTTGACTGGTGGTTAGCTACAGCACTACATCCAGACTTCAGGAAGGATGAAGAATATTTAGCCATTCACCAAAAGGGTGCTGGAAGAACAGTGTCAAACTCAGCTCACAGTTGGTGTTTCAGCTAATTATGGCCACACATTGAAAGCTACTATAAGTGTGGGGGGGGGAACTGAAATTAAATTTGCGTAGGCAAGCACAGCAGTTAAACAGTGGTTATTGGGAAGAGTTATGTGGCTTCTGGGAAGTACTGAAGGCATTGATCCCAAATCACTTGCCATTCATGGGTAAAAGACTGCACACATTTTGTAGTTCCATGCGGTATGGCTTTGTCTTCAGTGAGAGAAGAGGAACAGCCCTTAGCACAGCGCTGTGAGGTCCACACATCCAGCTATAATAAGCAGATAACGAAGAGTGGACGCAACAGAGGCTTGAGCTTTACCTGCGTCAGACTATGCATTTATGCAGAATTGTGTGGAGTGGCTCTTATTATCTCTTTTGAGATAACTGAAACCACATCTTCCTGTTCAGATACCAGCAGGTGCCTCTACACAGGCAGACGGTACGGTACAGAATCACGAAACATTAGGGATTGGAAGGGACCTTGTAAGATCCTCTAGTCCAATCCCCCTGCCACAGCAGGATCACCTAGACCAAGCCACACAGAGCATATCCAGGAGGACTTCAAACATCTCCAGGAATCACAGAACACTAGGGTTCGGTAAGGACCTCAAAAGATTATCTAGTCCAACTCCCCCTGCCACAGCAGGATCACCTAGACCAAGTCACCCAGGAACACATCCAGGCAGGTTTTAAACATCTCCAGAGAAGGAGACTCCACAACATCCCTGGGCAGCCAGTTCCAGTAGTAGAACCGGAGAGAAAATTACTAGTGCTGAGGACTCAATACTGACACAACATGCGTTTGGAAAGATGTCACTTTAAATGCTGTAGTCACCACAGCAGGTCACTAATGGCTGGGTGCACAAGACAGAGTCAAGCTCTCTTTGAGTCTTGCTGCTTTTCAGTCCAGGTCAGAGGTGCATCTTCCAATAGCTTCCTCTTACCGTGCTTCAGATCACCATGGAACACATGGAGTGGATTCCTATCGAGTTTAACTAACCAATTACTCAGACCAGGAGAGGATCTGATGAACCCCAAACACCAGCAGATATTCAATCGACAGGAGCAGAGGCTGAGAGGTAATGACTGGAACATTCAGTTAAGCTAGACCCTCAGTACCAACTGTCCCGCTACAAAGATGTGCTGCTCCTACTGGGCCATGCCACTTGGTTAACGTGGTCCCAGCCAATGCCTTTGCCTCTAGGCTAGCACTGCTTTCTCTAAGTGGCACTAGAAGTTGTAAAAGACAACATGGAATGAAGCTGGAATTGCTGCAGACACAAAGCAGGTCTTACTGCTGCTGGGCCAAGAGCTGTGTTCTGCAGATGATGTCTATCCCAGAGTTTAAAACAATACTGTGCCACATGCAAAACAGCCAGCCTGTGGAGAAGAATGTGGACATGATGAGCCACTTTAAACAGAAATCACTTTGTAGGGTAATGACTTCCGTGGTAGAAAGCAGACACTTTTCAGCTGCACTGTTTAACTGCAGAACCCAGTTGCTGGCAAAGGTTTTCAAGGGAAAATGCAATGAACACTGACTCAAAAGGCAAATAACTTCTCTATCCCTCCCACCAAGTAGGCAATGGCTTCAAAGAGCTCTGTAGGCTTTAATGAAACCACTTTGCAATCTAAATTTTATAGTGGAAAAGCCACCAATAAAGTTAAAATTAGAGAATATTATGTTCTTGATCACAGGCTAGAAGTGCAGTTGGATCTAACCAGTTCCCTCTAAGAGACGTTCAATTGTCTTCTCACAGTGGCCAGCCCCATTCTTCAGGTTTCTCCCTGACTTCCATTCACCTCTTGCAAAGCTGTGCTAAAATGTGTGAGAAGCAAGAGCCCACCCTCCAACCACGCAAACAGCAACTGAGTGCTCTTCAAAAAACATCGGTTATTAAGGTTCAGGTCCCTCTTCTAGCCCTGTTCTCACTTTTGAGGTGGCAGGGATAAAACAAAGCAAACTGACCATCTGGGCAAGGGGACTGAGTGCACCCTCGTTAAGTTTACACAGGACACCAGCTTGTGTGTGTGTGTGTTGATCTGGTTGAGGGTTGTGAGGCTCTACAGAGAGATCTAGGCAGGCTGGATCGATGAGTCAAGGCCAGTGGCATGAGGATCAACAACACCAAGTGCTGGGTCCTGTAGATGTGTCAAGTCCACGTGATGCTACAGGCTTGGAGAAGTGTGGCTTGAAAAGATGATAGCAGAAAAGGACCTGGGGGTACTGGCTGTTAGGCAGCTGAACATCAGCCAGCAGTGCGCTCAGGTGGCCAAAAAGGCCAGTGGCATCCTGGCTTGTATTAGAAACACTGTGACCAGCCATTGCAGGGAAGTGATTCCGAGTGACTACTCAGAATCAAGTCCTTCTGGAAAAATAAGATCTTACGAGACTAATGAAGCTACTTCTGTACATTCATCCTAATTCTTCCTCTGCTGAAGTCTCCAAGATAATTTATGTGGATCAGAATAGTCACAAGTACATTGATAAGAGAAGTTCATTGCTACAGGAGAGAAGTTATCGATGGCCAAACCAAGTAATTCTAAACCACAAAAACGGTTTCAGTTCTGTTGCTGCCCTTCAGTTGTAGTTAAATCCATATGCTCTTGAAACAACAGTAAAGAGCTGCCTTCGTCAGCTGACATTTGTGGACCTTGAGAAATACCTGTTGGGAAAAGCGAATCCTTCAGGGGAACGCACGCTTGCCGTCTCTTCAGTGAGATGTGGAAAGAAAACCTCTTAACTTCTCTGTTCTGAGGTTATTTTGCAGGGTTTTTTGTCTGTGTTTTGTCTGTTGTGGTTTGGGGGTTCTTTGGGGGGTGTGGGGGGGTTTTTTGCTTAAAGAAGTTTAAATGTCACTGGTTCATTCTTGATAGACAGAGCAAGTACATTTTTAGTGACATTCCGAAGTACTTAAGTGAAAATTTCAGACATCCATAATTCAGAGACCTCAGTTCCCTAGAGAGGCAGGTCAGCACCAAAACAGTCACTCCAGGTTACTGTAAAATAGCTTCTACACTTCATTTTTTAATTAGTCCATTTTAAAAAAGGGACAAAAGCCAAAGTGGGGGTTATCATTACTCCTGTATTCGGCACTGGTGAGGCCACATCTTGAGTGTTGTGCCCAGTTTTGGACACCTCAAGAGAGATGCGGAGGTGCTGGAGCTGGTGCAGACAACAGCAACTAAGCTGGTGAAGGGACTGGAAAACAAATCCTATGAGGGGAGACTGCAAGAGCTGGGACTCTTTAGAGGAAGAGGAGGCTGAGAGGAGACCTCATCACTCTCTACAACTACCTGAAGGGATGTTGTGGAGAGGTTGGTGCTGGTCTCTTCTCACAAACAATTAGTGATAGAACAAGAGGGAGTGGGTTCAAGTTACAACAAGGTAGGCTTAGACTTGATATTAGGAAAAGTCTTTCCCCCAGAAAGGGAGGTCAGTCACCAGAATGGGCTTCGCAGGGAGGTGGTTGAGTTGCCATCCCCTGATGTGTTTAGAGATAGTTTGGATGAGGTGTTGAGGGATGTGGTTTAGGGATGAACTTGTAAGGTAGATGGTTGGACACTATGATCCCTGGGGTCTTTTCCAACCAGAGTGATTCTGTTACGCTGTGAAAGCCACCTTTAGTTGGTTGCAATGAATTTTGTGACTATGAATACAGATGCAGGATGCTGCAGGTTCATGAAAAGACTCACCTGAATGTGCAGTTTTAGTTCCCAAGTGTACTGGTTTTAGAAAAAATAAATGGATTCTACAGTTCCCAAGCCCTGGGCACGCAGGAAAAATAACTGGACTGAGCAAATTAAGCTTGGCCACCACCAAGCAAAGATGAGCAGCTTTTGATTAGATAGCAGGGGGGTGATGGCTACAGGCCCTGTGGATAGATCATATTATTGCATCATTCGACTTTTAGACTGTTGAGGTTCTGTGAAGTGGAACAGGTTCTAAAATCATCTCACAGTTATAAAAACGACTTTGTCCTAAAGGTTCCTGTAGTGATTTTGGGACTTCACAGTGAAAGTAAATAGTCATCTGAAAGAAGAGAACCAGTGGACTAATCAAAATGGAAATAACAAATGAGAGGAAGGCGCAAAGTAAGACAGTTCTGTTTCCACATTTCCTGAGACTCTACCAGATGGCCCAGTGCTTGCCTTTCATTAACTAGAGTGCTGGGATAAAGCTGCATTAATTAAATCACCAAACTACCACCAATCCTCTGTTACTCACTAACTCAACAAATCTAATTTTTTCTTGTTTCGTCCAATACAGCAAATTCTAATTAAGTCTTGCAAAGTTGAACGGACCAATAATTAAATAAAAGGGATGAACAACGATACGCAGTTGTCGGTTATAACATCGGCAACAAAACGCAAGTGCAAGGCATAAAGTAGTGACCTGGAAGGAACATTTAGCACTGGAAAGATCTCACAGAACAGAATACTCAAGACACAACTTCCTAATGTACTTGCTAGAGCATTAAAGATGCTGCCAACACTCTAATTGAGATGCAGGCTATTAGCAACCAGGCTGTGCAGCCTTTCCCTGAGATAACCTCACAAATGGCTCAGTCTTTTCAGAACCTGACTCTGTTGCCCCCCAGATTACTGAGCTTCACCTTCCCTGCATCAGCTAGAGGTAAAGTAGTACTCCAAGACATAGAGAGCAGATCTTACATGTGCTTGGGGTCCCTTCACCACGGAGTCAGAGTGTCATCAGAAAAGTAACTACAGTGGCAGGCTGGCCTGTTACCCTTTCCTCCCACATGGCTTTTTGGGAAGACAATCAGATCAGTAAGCCAGAATAAGCCACCAACTGTCCTGTTGGTTCGTAGCAGAACTAGCTATCCAGAGGCTTATCTGGACACTTATTAAGTGACAGAGATTGTCACTTAATTCCCCTTTCCACTTGCAACAACCACACTTGGGAGTGCAGAACACTTCATTGGGAGCTGTTTCTTCACTCAGCCACACTCAGTCAAGTAAACCTTTCTTTAACTAATGGGCTAAATCTGGAGAACCATCATAAAATCTGTCCCTAAAAATAATCCCTTCTATTGTTCTTCCCATGGAAGGCCTTAGGCAACCTTCTGGGTCCCTGATGAGGAGCTATACCAGCTCTAGGATGAGAAGTCACAGACCAGCAGGCATTGAAATCCTGGAGGCCAAAGCACCAGCAGAAAGCAGAGGAGGAGAGCTCCAGTTCCAGAAGAGCCAGTTCACATTGCTTGAAGAGTAACACTGCACAGTTCAGGGTCTTCAAACAATCAAAGGAAAACTACCTTCCAGCTGCAGTGCCAGCCTACCTCCCAGCACACAGAGACACCTCACAAATCCACAAAACCTTCAGAAACACCGGGAGATTTGTCATCATTTTATACCTATTTTTGAAGGAAAATAATTCTTCAGGAAGCTGATACTTCAAGGATTAAAAAACAAAACCAAAACACAAAAATAACCATAATGTTCTAATTAACACTTCACGTTTGCTTTCCAGCTCTATCCATAGCCAGCACCCTTTCCCTAGTCCTGGTAGGCACAGGAAAACATCCTGCTCTTAAAATGTCTTTAAGACCAACAAATGCATCCAACCAGTACAGACCAAAACAAATGTATCTCCAGTACAGGAGGACCTTCAGTGAGGAGACCCAATTTCATTAAGCAAAGAAGTCCACCTCAGAACTGATTTTTCCAAAAGACTGGACACGAGACTGCTGAATGCACAGCGGGAACAGTACCTGGGGGTCACTACAAACATTCCTCTGGGACAAAGGTGATTAGTAGCACAGAGAAAGGATGATGACTTCCTTAGGTAACAGTTGTGATGCTAATACTCAGATATTCACCCAAAAAGTCTTAGCCAAATATTCAAGCCACATGCTCAGCTGTACGAGAGGCTGAGGGAGCTGGGTCTCTTGAGCTTGGACAAAAGGAGACTGAGGGGTGACCTCATTAATATCTATAAATATGTGAAAGGTGGGTGTCAGGAGGACGGAGCCAGGCTCTGCTCAGTGGCTTCTAGTCCAATCCCCCTGCCCGGAGCAAGACCACGTAGACCAAGTTGCACAGGAACATATCCAGGTGGATTTTAAACCTCTCCAGAGGAGGAGGCTCCATGTCCTGAAGCTCCATACCTACACAACTTTCCAACACATCCAGGGATGGCAACTCAACCACCTCCTGGGGCACCCTGCTCCAATGCCTGATGACCTTTTCAATGAAGAAGTTTCTCCTTATGTCTAATCTAAACTTCCCCTGGCATCCTATCACTTATTACTTGTGACCAATCCACCTCTCTACAAGCTCCTTTCAAGCGGTTGCAGACAACAATAAGGTCATCTCTCAGCCTGCTTTTCTTAAGAATAAACTGCTCCAGCTCTCTTAGCCACTTCTCATAAGGCTTGTTCTGCAGACCCTTCACCAGGGGAAGAGGAGCATGAAAAAGAAAAGGAGGAATCTCACTGTTGTCCACATGCTCTCTGAGTGAAGGAAAACCAAACCAGAGATAAAGTCTAACTAGTTCTTTTGAAGAAGACAATCAAATAATCACCTTCTCCTGAGAAGGCTGTTTATGGTGGGACTCCAATCTAGGAGGTCCTTTCCAACCACGATTATTCTGTGATTCTGCACTGAATCTAGCAGGCTCCACACTCAGGATGTGCTAATGAAAGATTCACTAACACATTCTTGGATAAATACTCATCATGTACAGTAAACTTGCTCTTTTAGTGTTTAAAGTGCTTGGATGATTTAAATCTAAACCCCTTGGATTTACAAGGAGTAAACACAATTACAAGAAGTAATTGGTCCGGAGATCATTACGTTATGTGTTAATTTAATTTTATCCTAAACTACTCTCAAGGCAAACTTCCTTCCACCCAAAATCAGCTTTGGAACATACAAAAAAATTACTTCTAGACTTCCCAAAGATCATCTGACTACTGGGAGTGCACCTGTTTATTGATGAACATACGTTATGAGTTTAAAAGATGTTTAGATGTAGTGTTGGGGGATCTGGTTTAGGGGTGAACTTGTAGACTAGGGTTGATGGTTCCTGTGCAGCCCAGTCTAGGTGATCCTGCTCTAGCAGGGGGATGATCTTTCAAGGTCCCTTTCGATCCCTAATGGTTCTATGATGGTTGGACTCACTGACCCCAAGGGTCTTTTCCAACCTGAGTGATTCTATGGTTAATATACCTGCTTTAATCAGGAAGTGGTCCACTCTTTCTTATCTTGGCATTATCTGCTCTCATTTTGCCACGTAGATGGGCAAGTATGTTTTTGTCCTATTATCAGAAAAGCAATATTTAAAGCTTTGCTGCACACACTGCAGTCTGCAGCCTTTACCAAGAACACCATGGGCACGGAGCACCGTGGGTGCTCTGCCTCTCCAAGTACTCCACACCTTTTTTAGAAATATAAGGTTTTAATTAAAACCACATTTTCCTTACCCTGTAACAATCTCACTTATAAATCTTTGACTTTAAACAGTCAGACTGTCACTTGCTAAATTAGCTGTCTGCAGTTATCATTTTAATCAGATTATTTTAATACGTATGGCTGCTACTGGCTCATTCAGTGTCTCAAAGAGTTGCTCTGATTTTTTCACAGAAAATGTAATACTGAACATTGATTTCCTGATTGTGTCACAGTATGAACCACAAAAGTTTTCACTGTGCCACAGGAAAAGCAGTGCTTTATATACCTTAATTAATAGGTAAACTTATAGACGTGTAGATAATAGATGTGCAAAACTCATTGGCAGCCCAGGAACAGCCTGTTAGAGTAATTAAAAATTTCAAACAGCTTCACAATACATCTTAAATGTAGATCTTATCATATTGGACAGGGGGAATGGTTTCAAGCTAAAGGAGGGTAGTTTTAGATTGGATTTTACAAGAAATTCCTCACTATGATGGTGCTGAGGCACTACAGAAGGTGTGGATGTCCTCACCTTGGAATTCTTCAAGCCAGGTTGAATGGGGCTCTGGGCAACCTCATCTACTGAGAGGTGTCCCTGCCCATGGCAGGGTGGTTGGAACTAGATGATCTCCGAGGTCTCTTCCAACCTAAATCCTTCTGTGACTCTATGACATGCTATTTCAACTCGCTAAGCAGCAAGTAAAACTTCAAACCTAAAGGTTGACACCTGTCATCACCACCTATTGCACTACCATTTACAATTCTCACCTACAGAATATCTTCTACCTTCAAACATTAAATGAACATAAAACATCTCTTCTCTTACAGGTATCCTTATGGGGTTATGGTTTAGGGGTGAACTTCTAGCGTAGGATTGATGGTTGGACTTGACAGTCCCAAAGGTCTTTTCCAACCTGAAGAATTCTATTATTCTAGTCTTTCAGCTCATAAATGCATGTTGGTTCTCTCTCTGGTGACAGAGCAGGGAAGAAGTGAAAAATATTTTGTCTCCTTCACAAGCAGACACCAACAATACTACTGTGTGCAGGACGGCTGTGATCTCAGCTGCATTATCCCACGGGGGAAGAAGCTTCTTTTAGCCCCTGGGAAGGTATTTTCAATGGAGCCTAGACGTTCCAACAGAAAGTTGAGTTTCCATAAATTTTTCATTTGCAAAGTCTGTCAGTTCTTATGAAAAAAAAAAAAAATCTACTTTGCCTGAGAAATTCTAATTTCCTGCCAATTCCTGCCAAATGAAACTTCCACTTCTAGCACAACCATGTTAATTGTGCAAAGACTGTGACTTGGTAATTACAGTCCAACAAAAGTTTTACTCTCTCTCCCCACCCCTAGTTTCTTACAGCAATTACAGAAAATCTCTGGTTTTGCCTAAGTTGCACATAATAACATGTCATTTTTAAAATTATATTTTCAGAGGAAAACAAAACAGTCTATTGCTAGAAACAGAGTTCTGCAAACGCTTAATGGCAAAAATTAATGGAATGTGTTTGAGGATATATTGCTTTAATAATTCTTCTTCCAGAGAAAAATAGAAGATGATATTAAGATATACGAAGGATGACCTCAATGTTTATAAATGTGTGAAGGGTGGGTGTCAGGAGGATAAAGCCAGGGTCTTCTCAGTGTCATCTAGTGATAGGACAGGGGGCAATGGGTGTGAGCTGGAACAGAAGAGGCTCCACATATATATGAGAAGGAACTTCTTTACGGTGAGCCTGACAGAGCACTGGAAGGGGCTGCCCAAGGTGAAAAGAGGAGTCTCTTTCTCTGGAAACATGGAAAATCTTCCTGGACATGTTCCTGTGCAACTGGGTCTAGTTGATCCTGCTGTGGCAGGGGCATTGGACTGGATGATCTTTTGAGGTCCCTTCCAATCCCTGATGTTCTGTGATTCTTTGATAAGACAGACATTGAAAGTTTAATTCTAGTCTAAGTTCAAAACTCTGACCCAAGCACTTTCCTTATTTCTTCCTAATTAAACCATCCCCTCATGCACTCTACCAGTACAGAGAAATAGTCCTTTTTAACTGCAAAGCAGTGACTTTTTGGAAAAGAATGTACTGCTTGTATTTCTGCAGGTGGAAAGCAGCCATTGAATTGTACTGCTAGTTGTTTGTAAACGGATTTTGTTCAAAACCAGCTAGTGCTGCAAATATTTTAATCGCAGGCTGTAAAAGCGGAGCACAAACCAGCAGGCTTTGTGGTGAACAAAGCAGCCTGTCAGCATTATTGTGCCCTGAGGGTGAATATAACGCTAGAAGCTTTATCAAATAAAATAAAAACAGCTTGTACCTTTCTTACATTAATTACTTCATGATTGAACTTTAATAAGTACACAAGCAGGTTTTTAAAAGTTTCCTCGCCGTTTTTAAGTTCTATCATTTCATTTAAAAATCGCCCGTGTTAATGGAACCTCCAAACTAATTCAGTGACAGGGTTCTACTGGCATTCAGTGCTATGTTCCATTTTGGAGCACGTCAAGCCAACACACGTAGCCTTGCTCAAAATATCTTGTCGTAATTTTCATCATAATTGTCATTTATGTTTTCAACTAGCTCTGATGTTTGTTTTCACGGCCAACTCATGCAAAGGTGGTTTCCCAAGGTGGTCAAGTCGCCATCCCTGGATGTGTTTAGAGATCATTTGGATGAGTGTTGAGGGATCTGGTTTAGGGGTCAACTTGTAAGGTAGGGTAGATGGTTGAACTCAACGATCCCAGAGGTCTTTTGCAACCAGAGTCGTTCTGTGATAGGTGTGTTATCTAACTGTCCTCTGTGACAATCTCTTAAACACATAAAAAGGAAAATAAACAAGGAACCAAAGACATTAAAACAACCCACACTCCAAAATAGTTTTGCTTGTCACTAGTTAGTATGTTTAGACAATCAAAGATATCCAATATGTAAACTCCTAAAGCTAAGTCAGCTGAAACTCTTAGTTTCTATGTGTTTAACTCCACACACATCTATTTCCACCTGTCTGCAAGCATGAGTCATTTACCAGACTTGAACAGCCAGTAAATGAAAATATACACAGTCAAAACATAGAACTTAACTTCTGTTACTTGCTACTCTAGAAACACAAACAGCTTCTCCAGCCTGGTCACAAACACTTATTCCCCTCTACCCTGCCCATGTGAGACAACATCTGGAGTACTGTGTCCAGTTCTGGGCCCCTCAGTTGAAGAAGGACATGGAGCTGCGGGAGGGAGTCCAATGTAGAGCAACAAGGATGATGAAGGGAGTGGAGCACCTTCCTTACTAGGAAAGATTGAGGGACCTGGGCCTCTCTAGCTTGGAGAAAAGGAGACTGAGAGGCAATCTCACTAACGTTGAAAAATATGTGAAGGATGGGGTGGCATCTACTGACAGGAAAAGGGACAATGGTTGTAAGCTGGAACATAAGAGGTTCCATATAAATATCAGAAGGAACTTCTTCACAGTGAGGATGACAGAGCGCTGGAATGGGCTGCCCAGGGATGTTGTGGAGTCTCCTTCTCTGGAGACATTTAAAACCTGCCTGGATATGTTCCTGTGTGACTTGGTCTAGGTGATCTTGTTGTGTTGGGGGGATTGGACTAGTTGATCTTTTGAGGTCCCTTCCAATCCCCAAAGTTCTGTGACTCTGTGTAATGGTTGGTGAAAGGAAGGAGCTCTGCAAAAAAAGCTCACATACTGCTGAAAAATTATGTGGTAACATCCATGGATAATAAAAGTAGTATAATGGAAGTTCTATTTTTATCTCTGCAGAGATATTGCATTTGAAGCTACCAAATCTTCACTTCAATTTAAAAAAAAATTAAAAATTTAATGTTACGGAGCTTCCAATTTCAGTCACATCACTGCTGGCGAGACCCCTCACCACAATTACAGAAAGTCTTTATATTAAACCATCAAATATGGTTTATTCTCCACAAGACCTGGTAACATGGCATCTCCTACATGAAGAAACACATCTCAAAGCACTCAAGTTACCAGCCTGCTATCACTACATTTTTCTTTTTAGCAGTTTCGTAGGAGTCACAGGGAGTGAGGAAAGAGTACGGAGAAGACTTGGAACTGCTCCCATCACGGCGCACTTAAATCCTTCAGCATCCTACCCCTTTTTGCATCAGGCATCACTTTTCTGGTCGCCCATGCCACTCCATCACTACTATGCATGTTCTGAGGCACTGGGCAGTGGTGTGATGTAGCCCTTTATTTCCACAGCTTTGATACAGAACCATAAAAATTAATGACTTTTAATTTTGCTAATGCCATTATATACTTACTCTGGAGATTGATTTATTGATCGAAATGGACAGAGAAAACAAGGTTACTTGGAGGCTCATGGTTTTGACTTTACTTAGCTCAAAGCTTTTAAGAGTCTACTAAAAACTAGATCACTTTTTAAGGTCAGAATTTAAAATGCAGCCTTGTGAATTCCAAAGCGTCTGCGAAGCAAAAGCTGGCTTGGGACGTGAAGCCACTACAGAATCAAATCACATTCAAACAGGCTTTAAGAAACAGATAATAATACAAAGTTGTGATCTCAGAAAGTAAAAGAAAAGCCTCTTTCAAAAGATCCGAGAAAAGATTTGTTGCTTGTTGAATGATCCTTTAAAATTAGATAAGATTGGCTCAATTTGATTATGAATTGATGGGAAAGTTTCCTGCACACTCGAGCGCTGAGTTTTGCATTCAGGGTTATTTTCAGCTGTTATTTTCACATGGCTTTACAGTGTGAGAAACACTTGCCCTTTTTCATCTGTGTAATTATTATTTTTATTCCCCTTGGTTGAATTTTGGGGAAAAAAACCAAGATGTTTTCTGAAGGTAGCTTTTAGTGTCAGGAGCTGGCAACAATCGCTCGTCTGAAACAGCGGTTCAAACCATGCCAAGCAAACAAAAAACCCCCTCTAGTACCAAATGACTTTAAATAGATTCCCCTCTTGTTTTAAAGCAGTACAAGTCCTACCGTGGCACGACTCTGGAGTCATGACATCATGAACATACTCACTTCACCTGCACTCTGCAATCATGAGCCAAATAAGCGAGCTAAATACACAACCAGTCAAGCAAACCGACATCAAAAAAATAAGACAGAAATAAAACAACTGCTTATCAAACACCACAGCATCTGTGAAGGAAAGTGTCCTGCACCTGCACACATTTGTTTTGCTCTAAAAATACATGCAGTGACAATACTTCATGCTAAATATATTGTAGTCAGCAAAAGAACCATTAGTGTGTCCCAGTTACCCCTGAGAACCAGTTGTTGACTAATTCCAATGTTATCACAGGACATCAGGGATTGGAAGGGACCTAAAAAGATCATCTAGCCCAATTCCCCCGCCGCAGCAGGACCACCTTCACAAGCGAGTTTATAAAAACCTCCACTCAAAAGAGAGTAATTCCTAACCACTGATCAGAAGACAAGCCAGCACTGCGTTCAGTTGTGCTTATTCTCTTTGAATTCATAATTGTTTCCTATTATTAAAATACTAATGTGGGCACCAATTCATGTTCTCTGCATTAGAGTCATTTTCAGATGTCATTAGGGCGATAGTTGTTTTCACATCAACAGTGAATTATATCGATAACCCAGTGCAAGTGTTGGATTGTCTGTATAAATTCCTTAATACTGCCTCAGTAATAAAGAAAAAGAGAATTAATGCTGCAGTTACTCCATCCACCCCAAAACAGTTAGCACGCAAACACTTTGTCAGCCTAGCGACAGATTTACTCAGTTCAGCTAAATCAGAGACTGTTAAAGCTCCAAACATTAATCCACTGGATTCAACAAGAGCTTTAGACCGACACGCGAGTACTCTGGTGCGCAGAGAACTGTGCACGTAGAACAGGTACAAGAAAGTACACTGAAGAAGTTTTGAGCAATTATGTCTTTCAAAGTTGGGGTTTTTCTAAGGCTCACTGGTGAAGCTTTGTCTGGGCAGTCTACATCATACATCAACAGTCAGCTAGAGTTTAAATTAGGGGAGACACCCGATGATCTTTTACAGTAAGGTCCAACTAGAGCAGAGTGCCAAGAAACATGCCCAGTGGAGTGCAGAATCATAGAATCATCATGGCTGGAAAGGACCTCCAGGGTCATTGAGTCCAACCTTTATCCTGATATCTAACTACTAGACCATATCCCTAAGCACCACGTCCCCTCGTTCCTAAAACACCTCCCTCCTCTTTCCCAAAGAGCCTGAGTCCATCCAGTGCAGCACTCCACACCTCTCTAATCCTCTTGAGATCATGACTCTGCAGCTGTGTGCAGATTCCTATTTCCTTTTGTTTGCTCCTTCCATTGGGTGCATTTGTGTGCCTGCGTTTGGGGTGTCTCCCACCAGCAGTGCTTTCCCTGATGCTGTTTCCCCATCTCTACCACGCCAGTGTCGCGGCCATCTTTACCCTGCTACCTAATTCAGGAAGTTTGTTTCCATGGAGAAATATCAAAAGCCTCTTCAGAGAAGCCTCTCTCTTCCCAAGACGTATAAGGCATCTGAACTAACTGTATGAGGTACGTTGGAGGTGGATAGCTCAAGAAGCCCACACGGAAATGTCAGTGTTATTTCTAACAGTAAGTGCCTACTTACTGCTAATATTGGACAATATTTCCACCTCCCAACAATATTCCTAATAAACTACCCTTGTCTCTGCAGGCTGAAGCACATATATTAATGCAAGAATATTCTAGAACAATCCCAGAGGAGTGGGTGAAGAGATACAGAGATGGAATGTTGGATTAGCTGAGCAGGGTCGGGCTTGGTTTGCACTTGGGTGAGAGATGGTCTGGGTACACCAGGTGCTGTAGGTTCACCCTGGTCCTGCAGTGGGGTTGGACTTAGTTGATCTTTCCTGTACGTTCTGTGATTCTAACTAATTCACTGTTCAAGGAAAAAAAATATGACAGAATGTTTTGGTTATTCAATAAATAGTTATCCAGGAAATAACATAAAAGGCAAGGTTCATTAATGTGCAAACCCACTTCTTACTTTTGCCATCACGCTTGGAAATTTTACACTTAGTTACTTCCAACCTAAATCCTTTCTCAGTGACAGAACCAGGGGGAAGGGCTTCAAGCTCCAGCAGGGTAGGTTTAGACTGGACATCAGGAAGAAATTCTTCATGGAAAGTCTGGTCAGGCACTGGAACAGGCTGCCCAGGGTGGTGGTTGAGTCCCCATCCCTGAGTGAGTTTAGAAGTCGCTTAGATGTAATGTTGGGGGATCTGGTTTAGGGGTGAATCTGGTTTAGTAGTTAGATTTGATGATCCCACGGGTCTTTTCCAACCAGAATGATTCTATGATTCCGTGATGCTATGATCCAGCACCTACTCAGAAGTAGAAGAATGACACAAGAACATTATTGTCCACAGTAAAATGGAAGCAAGAAAGCTTTTACCACAACTCCTAATAATGTGGATTAAAAAACCACAACAGTAGCTGGCATAGCCGTGAGAGCTTTCATATTAAAAACAGCACTACTCTCAAAGCTGAGTGACCAGGTAAAGTGTAGGCAAAACTACCCAGGCTATGTGCCAGGTGAAGATACCATCTGTGATGCACAAAAGCAAGACACTGGTTTCCACAAGTTGAAGGAATCCTTTCAAGCCACTACTTGCACGCAAGTCCGTCAGAACCACAGCAGCCACATAAAGCCAGGGGAGAAATAAATTGAAAAAAGTGGGGGATAAGATATTTTTTAATCCCAGTCTAAGGACTGTTATGAAGCAGGAGTCCCACTAACGGCAGTTCCAAACATTTCTTTTCATTAGCAGGTAATAGAAGAGTGCTTTGGTCAGGCACCGTGAGGGATGAATACGTTCTCTAGGACACTGCTCTTTGATCAGGTTTTAGGCCTGTGCTGATCTGTGCCACTGATAGCTAGGTCTGGCTTTGAAAAGGCTGTTTAATAATGATGATGGCAATGAAAAGCAGCTTCATTTACTTTATCCCATATGAATCTCCATTACTGTGAGCCACCTAAGCTGTGACAATGCTCGTGGTGAGTAGCCAAGCACGAGCCATGTTCTAACAAACCTATTAAGAAAGAAAATTAATAAGATCACATCTCAGCACCACGGTCCTCACTCTTTTCACGCAGCTACACAATATACACATAGCAGCTTCTGCTCTCCCGCGCTAATAAAGAAGCTGCAGGATTAACCTGGATATCCTTATCTGTGTTCACATCTGCAGGGCTGCTCTTCTTCCCCCGCTGTTCTCTCTTAAAGGATGCCAAGAAAGCAGCATTTAAGTCCTCTGGCTTCCTTCTCTTTTGCAAATCCTGCACTGTTATCAGTTCTTGAGCAGAGAGTCTCCTGCCAGGCACCTGCCCAATGCCTTGGCAAACAGAGAGGTTTTAACTCATTCCAGGACAAGTCTGAACACTTTGCACCAAACAAGATCTGTGATGGATCCCGACACCTTGCAGAGTTTAGCAGAACTTTGTGGAGTCTCCTTCTCTGGAGACCTTTTAAACCTGCCTGGATATCATAGAACCATAGAATCATTAGGGGTTGGAAGGAACCTTGAAAGATCATCTAGATCAGCAGGATCAGCTAGACCCAGTTGCACAGGAACATATCCAGGCGGGTCTTGAACATCTCCAGTGAAGGAGACTCCACAACCACCCTGGGCAGCCTGTTCCAGTGCTCTGTCAAGAATCATTGGGGGTTGGAAGGGACTGTGAAAGATCATCTAGTCCAATCCCCCCCTGCCACAGCATATGTTTCTGTGCTATATGGTGGTCCTGTTCTGGCAGGGGGATTGGACTAGATGATCTTTCGAGGTCCCTTCCAGTCCCTAACGTTCTGTGATTGTGTGATAAGGAATCTTCAGAGTGGTGAAAATCTACTCAAGGTAGAATAACACACACTTCTTTCTCCTACATTCTGTGAAATGAATCTCAAACTGATGTTTTGAATCGCCTCTCCTGATTTTCCTTCATCATTTAAACTCACTTTCCTCCCTGTCCCGTAACACTGAGCAGCTTGGCCAGCGTTTGACAGTCAGCCTTACTGGGGAACTACAGAAAGCACCTCCAGGTGTAAATCTCCTCACACCCAACTCCAAGCAGCACGAGCAAGGCTCGGAGGTCTCAGCGCACTGTCGTTTCCATACGCTCAATGCAGCCGCAAGAGACCCCGCGCTCACTTCTTGCTGTTACAGCGTGTGGTTGTAACTGCCAACCCACCACGTGGATAACTTACTGCAGCACTTAATGACCCACCCCTTCAAATTAAAGCCACCCTGCGTAGCAGCGTGCCACCTCTGCAAGCCAACCCTACACCAGTGGTGCGTTAGCATACGCTGGGAGACAGGCGTTTGGCTGAGGCTGCAGTGGCTTTTTGGGGGAAAAATAAAACAAACATACAATGTGAATTCAAATTTCAGTAGTGTAAAGAGAAGTTAATGAATATTATTATTTGAGTTATTAGAACTTTCTGCTTGGAAAAATTTAATCTAATATTCCCATTTTTAGCACTGCCAGCAGCAGTGGGGCGTGCAGTTCAATAGTTCAAAGTTACCAGCTTTATAATTGCTTTCTACAGACCTTAAAGAGGCATTTATGTTTCAGGACATAACTGAACGGAATGAATTACCCAGAGTCACTTCAAATGCGGGAAGAAAGTTATTACTGTGCTAAGGTACTCATGGAGCTCTGCCTTTGAGGAACACGGGCAAGAACTAAAAAGCACGGTAAACAAATCGGAGAAGATTCTGTAATCAAAGGCTTAGGGAGCCTTGAGCACTTCCAGCTCAACCAGCAGCTTTAAATTAAAAAAATATATTAAGTTGACTGAGTGATAACACAGATTTTCACTCCTCAGACAGTATTGTAAACACTAAATTGTGCTTTAATTGCTCTGATCTAACAAGCAGCATCCTGTCACCTCTTAGTGCAGCTCACTGAGGGCAAAAGACGTTGCCGGCACGCTATCTATCTTCAGGCTGAATGATATTATAGTACATTGACAAGTTTGGTTTAACTTTGCCAGTTGACACTGCAAGCACAAGGAATTACTTTGTTCTCTGCTGAGAGGTGTCTTGTTGACAGGAGGAGCAGATTTATCACTGCAGCCGTGGTCACAAAAATACCAAGCGACCCCCTCCAGGAAGGATGCTCTGCTTTCCGAGCTACTGCAGACTGCTTAGTGTCAATTATCAACAGATACAACTAAAACAACAGGCACAATCATTTGTTCCATCCAGAAGAAAGCCCCAGACAACCAGCCCGAGAAGCGCTGTTTCAGAAGTCGCGCTGTTTGTGGACCAAACAACTTTTTTTAAGCCTAAGAGCAAACAGTGTGATCCTCACCACAGACACTTGTCCTCTTCTAGTTGCAAGCATGGCTCTGGCCATTAATGAGGAGTCCCTCACAACACTCAGGAGAAAGAGACAGTTCCTAACACGTGTTTGTATTCGGTTCATTGACCGGTTTGACCATCAGTAGGCTCTGGGTCTGCACTGAGCAGCCTGAGCTCCATCACATAAGGTACCAGCCTCAGTACTATCCTCAGGACAGATGCAAGCACCCAGTCTCTGCAAAGTCACAGGAGATTACAAACAAATCCCTCAGAACAAGTGCAAAGAGCAAATTTCTATATAAGTATCTGTGATGAAGCAGTAAGCGGCAAATGCCTGTCACAGAATGACTCTGGTTGGAAATGACCCCTGGGATCATCGAGTCCAACCATCTATCCTACCTTACAAGTTCACCCCCTAAACTACATCCCACAACACCTCATCTAAACCATCTTTAAACACATCCAGGGATAGTGACTCAGCCATCTCCCTGGGAAGCCCATTCGGAAGTGTTAAGAGCAGCTAAGCTTAAACTACATCTTTAGCCAAGCCCAGTCTTCCTCATCATACAGACCTGTCAAACTTGCACAGACTTAAATGGCAATTTGAATCTAAGAGCCCTTTTGAAACTTGCTATGATGAAAAACACAGGTTTTTTAGAGTTAATTAACATTTCCAATAAAACAGTATCTGGGAGGTACGCAACTCCTTTATGTCGTTTTGGAGGCCTATATCACATCCCTCCCCTCTCCATAACAACCCTCTATCCCTGAGAAACTGCTCTATATGTTCTCTTTATAATGAATTTCCAATATACAGAAGCACCACAGAAGCACCACAGAAGCACCACAGAAGCACCACGGATTGGAAGGGACCTCAAAGGATCATCCAGCCCAGTCCCCACTTCTTTCCTTTCAGAGCACTGTGCATCATTAAAGGATGCATTCCTGTCAAGAGGCTCAGAATCAAGCTGTTGTACCAATGGCCTGAAAAAACCCGTTTCTGTTTGGACACAATTCTGACACCAGCAGGTGACACCTGGCCCGAACGCACCCAAATCCAGAGCACTGACACAAGCAGAGAGTTTAATTACGTGCTCAATACTCACTGAGTGCTCATTTGAATATCAAAGCCTTCCAGGAACAGACTACTTTTTGCTTTCACTTGCACTGGTGCAAAACTCAAACATGTACAGTGGGTTCTGGTGGGGTTTTTTGATTGTTTTCCAGGTTGTTTCTAGACTGACTTACGTGCCTGACAGCAAATTTAGCTGAAGTTTTCTGAGACACTGCACTTGAACAGCGCGGCCACTGCACACTGTCTGGTCACATACCTAGGGAAGGCTCTGTTTCAGAAGCAATAAAGAAACACCCATCATACACAGACACACTGACTCGGGGCCCCATCCCTGGAGGTGTTTAAGGCTGGGCTGGATGAGGCTGTGGCCAGCCTGATCTAGGGTGGGGTGTCCCTGCCCATAGCAGGGGGAGTTGGAACTGGATGATCCTGTGGTCCCTTCTAACCCTGACTGATTCTATGACTTTGTCTGGGTGATCCCGCTGTGCTAGGGGGATTGGACTAGGTCTTTCAAGGTCCCTTCCAGTCCCTGGTGATTCTGTGACTATAACCACAGGTTTTCTGCCAAATGTGCATTTTTTAAGTGGTTAACTATTGTTTGGAAAAGCTCAGACAGACCTACTTATAAATAACTTTGTTAGATTTTATACCCCTTAATACAGACAATGACCAGCCTTCTTCCTTTTGATACAAGGACACTGTCGAGCAAGCCTGGTTAGCTTCCAGATATTTAACCTGATTTTATGATTTATGCAGGTGTCTGATGGAAGGATGAGAACAAACATAATTAACATTTCATAAGCTGAAACATTCCTCCACCAGTGAATCACAAAGAGGCCAATCATGAAAAATGTATTGGGCTGAGCTGTATCACACGGAGGAGGCTGTGGGCTGCCCAGACTGTCCAGTTTCAGAGGTCTTGTACAGACAGATCCTCCCAGGCATGGAAGATTCCAGTGCAAAAGTGCAGACAGCAAGGGAGCCAGTGGATTCCAGAACCTCCAAGGGATGGGGAAGTACCACAAACGCCAAACACAGGCTCCTCTATCATTACAGCTGGATTAATGTTAGGAGGAAAAATTCCCCTCGTATCACACAGCACTGTATCAGTGTCATAAAAGCCTGAGGCTAAGCTTCCCAAGGGAGAGAGCACTAAAGTGAACAGGCTGGAAAAGGATGTAATCCCAACTAAGCTTCCTGTGCCTCGTGTACAGACACAACAACAGCAGTTCTTTAAGGAGAGCTGCTGTGGTGGATATTTTTTTTTTAAATCTTGCAGCTTCCCTGAAATTATGCAGAAATATGGCACAGGGAAACAAAATCCTGGCAAAAACTCAAGAGTGATATAGAGAGACCAATACACCACAAAATACAGATTTGATTGTGTTTCTCTACTGTGATGAAATACTCCCCATGGATTTTTCTCCAAGAAGCCTCATAATAAAGGACTGGCATCTGCACTGGATTTCCACACTACTCTCTTTGCCTCCACCTGCTATTCAGAAAAAGGAAGTAACAGACACACAGGTCAGATCAAGGCACCAAGTCCAGTGTGGAAGCACATGAAGCTTCTTGGAAACCACTATCATAGAATCATTAGGGATTGGAAGGGACCTGGAAAGATCATCCAGTTCAATCCCCCCGACACAGCAGGATCACCTAGACCAAGTCACACAGGAACACATCCAGTTGGGTCTTAAACACCTCCAGAGAAGGAGACTCCACAACCTCCCAAAACAAGAGAGCAACCACTCAGACTCCTGCTTTCAATAATAATCGAACACTGGTCTTAATAATCAAACACTGTTCAGAGTATCGCATGCTATTAAAAAAAGAAATCATATGAACTACAGTCTGTACTCTGTGACTCCTAATTATTATTCAAATTTCTGGGTTAAAACTAAAAATCTACATTAGACAGAAGCAAGGATGGACACAGCAAGACAAATCTTGACTACTACTAATATTTAAAGACTGCTTCTTGACATTTATCTTGGATAGGAGATTCTTGATCATATCTCTGCTGCACAGCAGGCATGCTCCAGTCTAAGCCTTATAGTCTTGCTCCCCAGACCAGTTAGCTCAAGGCAAATACTTTCCCCCGCTGGCAACTGAATGCCCACAGGAGGCCTGACCACGCCGGTCTTGTACTTACACATAGAGGAGCTGCCAAGGAACATATTTAGATCAGGAAACCAGATGAAACGCCTGGGACGTGCCTTAGAGGCAATCAGCGAGCGGCATCTTGCCACTGCACAGCAAATGTCAGTTACTCAAACAGCTTCAAGTAAGTGGCCTTACAACCCTGGGAAGAGGCTGATTGCAAACTTCACAGCAGTTTAACTCTTCTGTATTTGTTCTGAAGTGACAAGTACTTTTACTTAAAGAAAGTGGGAAATAAAAGCTGGAAGAGCTGAAAGCCTGCCAAGAGCTCACTATAGAAGAAAACCTGAAATTGAGCTGCAGGATGAGTTGCTTATCTATCAAAGAACCCTTTATTAATGTATTAACTATATATACACTTGTTATTCGTCTGTTTGATTAAATATGTATTAAGAGAAATAGAACAAAAAAGTACCTCCCATTGTTGAGGTTGAGAGGAGATGGCGGAGTGGACATTTAGTGAAGACACTCTAATAATAGAAGCCCATAATCTGTCTTCACTGCTAGGTATTTGAATGGCCTGCAGAATACATCCAACTGCGTACAACAGAAGCCGTAAAGGAAATGAAATACTCAGGGGAAAATATGATCTAATTAACATATCTACAAACACACTTCAGAAATGGGAGAGAACATTTAATTTTGTCAGCAGCATCTGCAAAACGTTTTAATACGAGACACGTCGGATTCTTCGGACTTCCAGGTTTTCAGAGAACGTCAGAATGTTTTACAAAATGCATGAATTGGCACAGCAGCAACAGTGTGGAGCAACGCAAAACCGCTCCAGTGAGGGGGGAAAGAGAAACCAGGGGGTTGTGACTGGTTCTACATCATTAGGGATTGGAAGGGACCCCGAAAGATCATCCAGTCCAATCCCCCTGCCACAGCAGGATCACTTCACTGGAGAAGTCATGGAATCAGAATCACTCAGGGCTGGAAGGGACCACCTGATCAGCCAGTTCCAACCCCTTCACCAGGCTGGGACACCCCACCCTAGACCAGGCTGGCTAGAGCCCCATCCAGCCTGGCCATAAACACCTCCAGGGATGGGGTCCCAACCACCTCCTAACCACATCACATCAGTGCTCCTGGAATCTGCCTAAAGCAAAAGGTTCTTTATACAGGTAATTATAAAGATAGCATAAATTCTGAAATGATTGTGAAACTACACAGATTTTAGCCTTTCAAATGAAACTTTGGGAGCCTCAACTTCAGAAGGTGTCTCTTGCTTTCATGGTTTCCTGGGATTTTTCCCTTCAATTTCCTTCTCAAGCAGAAGTGATTTTCCCTGTTAGTTCATGTCCTTTTTCCAACCCCAAGGGGAGTACATCAGCTGGAAGAAAACACCAGGCTGCAAGTATACACACACTTGAAATGTCTCCCTCCTTCATTATTAATTGCTCTAAGGCTGGACAACACAGGATCACTCTGGTTGGAAAAGACTCCTGGGATCATCGAGTCCAACCATCAACTCTACCTTACAAGTTCACCCCTAAACCAGATCCCTCAACACCTCATCCAAGCCATCTTGAAACACATCCAGGGATGGTGACTCAACCACCTCCCTGGGAAGCCCGTGCCAGTGCCAAGGAATAGGCTTCTAAACACTGTAGGGAACAAGACAAACACACAGCTCCATATCAGCAACACCAAGAAGGTTTTTAACGGCTCAGATAGAAGTCCTCACCAACAACATTCTGAAAGAAAGATGAGATTGCTTCAGCTACAAGCAACATTTTGATAAGACCTTTTCCTCAAATGCTCAGCTCTGGGAAAATATAAGTTTCACCACTTTGGTTTAATTGTTCAAGGTCAAACAGTAACTTAGGACACTCTTTAACTAACCAGGTTTCCCTAGGGGAAGTGTGAGCTCAGTGGGAACCACCAACCTTCATTCAAACACAGTCAATGATTCATAGAGGAGTAAGTGTAGAATGTTTTAATGTTTTAAGAGATTAAATAACATCACTGAGGCCAAAGCCACCTGCTTCAAGCAGTCCGTAATCTCCTTCAGACAGACAAAGATTTGGATCCTAACGCTGACACAGCACTTCTGGCAACTATCCTACAATCACTCCAGCTACACACCACAGTGTTTGAGATCACACTCTTATGCTCAGGGTGCAGTAGAACTTAGAACTGCAGAACTAGTATGAATTCCTCTAGCAACATTTAACTTATTACCTGTCCAACTTCAACTTCTCTCCACGGATGACTTTATTCTATTCGTATGGTGGCCATTCAGGCTGTTTCACAAGGCTTGATTCCCACACTAAGCAATCCTACAATTTCTTGCTTTGAAACACATGGTAACATGCAAAATGTTTAAAACCCACCTGGATGTGTTCCTGTGTGACTTGGTCTAGGTGATCCTGCTGTGACAGGGGGATTGGACTGGATGATCTTTGGAGGTCCCTTCCAATCTCTAATGTTCTGTGGCAGTTTAACCCAAACAACTAAAAATACTCATGCAGGCAGGCATGGGAGCATGCACGAGGTTAGCTTTTGAATTCACTTTTGTTTATCACAGTAAGAGCAAAAGAGCAGAAAAGCACATCCGAGGTGCACTCCTGGGTAGTCGTAAACAAATCCCAGAGAAGCAAAGAAGTTGTGGAGAAAAATCTGCTTCCCCGGGATGGGATCTTCTCCAGTTTGCCAACGAGAAACATAGGGACTGTCAATAAACACAAAGGTTTTGTGCTCAGAGCTGTCAGACTGACATCCTCTACAGATTATTAAACCAGCTTCCATTTCACATTCAAAAGAAATACGTAAAAAAAAAAAAAATCACCAGAAATAAACAGAGGTAAAATGTAAATTTTTCCTGCTTCCTGCAAGGTGACCAGTTGTCACACATCCCGCTGAGAGTCCCCACAAGCCTGAAAACAAAAACTTTGCAAGCCTGAAAGTAAACTTGAGCTGTGTGTAGTGCTGAGAGTTTAATGCACGAGCATCTGTTCCTGCCGTTATTCCATTTAAAGCCACTGTTGTTTCCAAACTGCGGTACAGGTGTCCTGTGACACCGGTCTGGTCTAGAAGCTTCCTCAGCATAGAAATATGTTCTCTCTCTTGTTATTTAATTGCACCTTGTGAAATTCACACCAGATAAAATATCAGTGTCTGTGATCCACGTACCTTAAATAACAGAGTGGGTAACACATCTTGCTGAATTTTATCTCAGCCTCTGTGGAAATTTCATAAAGCTTAAGTATGTCAGCTTCCAGCATATGGCGTGTTAGTACACATGTTGTGGGAGTAATGCTTTCAGCTCAGCTACCAACAGTTGGCAGTGTTCACTCAATTCTTTACAGGCACCACAGCAACTCGACAGCAGAGCCAGGAGTGTCACTCTGTCTGGGCCAGGGCTGTGTGCTAGATGCCAGTATTTTATCCAGGCACATCCAGCCACAAAGATCATGAAATGAGTGGAACATCTCCCTGATGAGGAACAGCTGAGGGAGCTGGGTCTCCTGAGCTTAGGGTGACCTCATTAATGTTGATAAATATGTGAAGAGTGGGTGTCAGCAGGATGGAGCCAGGCTCTGCTCAGTGGCATCCAATGATAGGACAAGGGGCAGTGGGTGTGAGCTGGAACACAGGGGGTTCCACATCAATATGAGAAGGAACTTCTTCACGGTGAGGGTGACAGAGCACTGAAAGGGGCTGCCCAGGGCAGTTGTGGAGTCTCCTTCTCTGGAGATGTTTAAAACCACCAAGCACAACTTCTACAGTGACGTATAGTTTAATGGTGAGTCAGCCCACTTGTGCCAGTTTTGTTTAATCTCATTTATTTGTGATATCTGAACTGGAAGCTACTTTTCTGAGATAATTTTAGACCTTTAAGAGCAACTTGTAGATGACTGTTGTTGGGGCACTGTAGAGTGCAGTGACCTTGTGTTTATGTGCCTGTGCAACTTGGTCTAGGTGACCCTGCTGTGGCAGGTGGATTGTACCAGGTGATCTTTTGAGGTCCCTTCCAATCCTTAATGTTCTGAGATTCTGTGATTAAAACATTCCATGAAAATTAATTTTTGTTGTAAAACCTGCAAGGGTCTCAAACTTACCTTCTGCTTCCCTGTCTTTTTAATGGTTTAGGCTTAGGACATTCTCTTCAGTTTTCAATTCGAGCACACCTCAGGAGCCCTGGTAGCACCTTTATCATCGTTTCACTTCCTACTTCATAATTCTTTCTAATTTGGATTCCTATAAATAGCATCCCTCCTAAATATTAAAAAGAAGATATAAATGAATAAGACAAGCAGTCCAAGTTATTTAGTCTGGATTTATATCAAGTGAGGTTGCCCAGAAAGGAGCCTGTGGAACACCTATTTTATTACTGGCATAACTGAGACTTCATCAGCCTAGTTGGTCCAATGTTAAACCAGCACTTTGCTTCATTCTCAAGTCAATTTACCCAAAAGTCAATTGATGGATGTTATTGAGGGCAAAGATAAGTTGACATTAGAAAATTTCAAAAAAATTCTGATCAGAAAATGTCATCCTTCAAAGGCTTTGATTTAATCAGCTGGTTTTGTGAACCACTTGAGAGCTTCAGTTCACATCTTCCTCGCCCAGAGTTTTGCAGAAATATGAAGATCTATGTATTTCTGCATTTCTAGATAAATTTCTATCTCTCTTGTATTTCATTCTTTTGGCTAAATATGTATCTCCTCGTATTTTTCTTCACATATTAATCCTACTTTGACAAGGCTTGACACATGACAAATCTTCTCACGGCCTTCCCACATTCCTCTGGATTTGACTGCGCATCCACAGAGCTGTCGTTGAAGTCACATGCTTACTGACAAAGCAACGTCTGAAGGTATTTCAGAAGCCACACTATTGTTAAAATTGCCTCCAAAGAGCTGTGCACAGTCTAATGCCATGAACCACTACTCATTTTGACTCTAGGGCTAGTGGTTTAGTATTCAAAACCAGCATACTGTCATAAAATAACTTTTCTTTGCAGAATCACAGAGCATTAGGGATTGGAAAGGACCTTGAAAGATCATCTAGTCCAATCCCCCTGCCACGGCAGCATCACCTAGACCAAGTCACACAGGAACAGAATCAGGAGGATTTTCAATGTCTCCAGAAAAGGAGACTCCACAAATCCCCTGGGAAACCCCTTCCAGTCCTCTGTCATCCTCACTGGGAAGAAGTTCCTTCTGATATTTACATGGAACCTCCTGTATTCCAGCTGACACCCATTGCGCCTTGTCCTATCATCAGATGACACTTAGAAAAGCCTGGCTCCATCCTCCTGGCACACACCATTCACACATTAGCGAAGTCACTCCTCAAGTCTCTTCCAAGCTAAAGAGACCCAGCTCCTTCAGCCTTTCTTCATCAGAGAGGTTTTCCACTCCTTTCAGCATCATCGTGGGTCTGTGCTGGACCCTCTCCAGCAGTTCTGTGTCCTTCTGGAACTGAGGGGCCCAGAACTGGACACAAGATTCCAGCTGCGGTCTCACCAGGGCAGAGTAGAGGGGGAGAAGAACCATTCTTGACCCACCCCAGGATACCACTGACCTTCTTGTCCATAAGGGGACACAGCTGGCTCAAATGTGGAGGTTTTTTTAACCCTGTAACACTGGACAGGAGAAGAGGAAACAGAAGATATCTCCACTCTGCTCAGTCTCCAAAATTATTTGCTAAATGCTCCAGCATAGGGTTTTGTGGAAGGCAACAGCAAATAACATGCAAATGAGAGAGACAACATGAACAGAGGAAGTTAACTGGATGATGTGGTGCTGATCCCAACACAAGGCTCAACGGCACATGGAACACCATGAAAGTGTGTAGGTTGTTAATAATCAGCAGTGAAACCTAAGCATCAATTCGGGAGGGGGACTGACTACCCAGGAGCCTAAGGAACGACCATTTACGCTCCTAGAGTCATACAGCTCTTATTCTGTACTGTCTTCCACATACTATTGATTGGGATACCAACACTTGGGAGAACATATCTTCCTTTCATTTCCTTGCAGCACTTTTGCAGAGAGTTACCCACGGTGTTTCATTGCCACGACACATATTGAAGCTGCAAGAGTAACATGAGGACAGCCGTTGCCTTCCGTGTCCTTCCCCATCACCCACTACAGCATTTTAATTTGGGCTACAACTCTACATTTGCCAACATTTGTGAGACAGTGGGAAGAGGTTCTCTGAATCTGGATCAAACTAAAACAACCTCAAGACTGCTCTGCTGGGCCAGGGCAACGGCTGAAAGCTGAAGCAGAAACACGGTTTCAATGAGCACGTTACTGAAGGAAGTGCTGTTTTCTGTGCCCAGCTTCTCCTCACAAGCGAGCCAGCGAGCTGTCCTTTCTTGCTTTGCTTTCATCTGTCAGCACCAGACACGAAAACATTCCTACAGTCTAACCTACATCTGAGTTCTGTCTGCAGTCCTGCAGCTCCTAACCCCTAGCTAGCACAACCAGCCCCCACACTTGAACAAAAAAGCAGAGGAATGAGAAGGGAAACAGCACATTTATATTTGGTTCTAAGGATCACACAGGGAGATCTACCAGGTACTTCTGAGGACACACACCTGTGTTGCTCTCCACTGACTAGTGTTTTGACAGTTACCATTTCACCCAGAGGATTTGGAAGGATTTCAGAACAGAAGGCATTTGTTCCTGATGTTTTAAACTTTATACTAAAAACATACTGCCAGCAATATAAAGACTGCATCTGGAATCTGGTGTCCAGTTCTGGGCCCCTCAGTTCCAGAACTGCTGGAGAGAGGCCAGCACAGAGCCACAGAGAAGATGAAGGGAGCGGAGCATCTCCCTGATGAAGAAAGGCTGAGGGAGCTGGGTCTCTTGAGCTTGGAGAAAAGGAGACTGAGGGGTGACATCACCACTGTTTATAAATATGTGTAGGGTGGATGTCAGGAGGATGGAGCCAGGCTCTTCTCAGGGTCATCTAATGATAGGACAAGGGGCAATGGGTGTCAGCTCAGACATAGAAGGTTCCATATAAATATGAGAAGGAACTTCTTTACAGTGAGGGTGACAGAGCACTTGAATGGGCTGCTCAGGGAGGTTGTGGAGTGCCCTTCCCTGGAGATGCTTAAAACCCACCTGGATAAGTTTCTGTGCAACTTGATCTAAGTGATGCTGCTGTGGCAGGGGGATTGGACTAGATGATCTTTCGAGGTCCCTTACATGTTTGAGCTGACACCCATTGTCCCTTGTCCTATCACTAGATGACCTCGAGAAAAGCCTACCTCCATCCCCCAGACACCCACCCCTCACATATTCATCAACATTAATGAGGTCAATTAACAGAACAAAACATTTCTTTGTGCTCCTCTTAATTATGCAGTGTCTCACAGACAGTGGGTGGAACCTAAGCATCAATTCAGGAGGGGGACTGACTACCCAGGAGCCTAAGGAAACACTGTTTAGGCTCCTAGAGTCATACAGCTCTTATTCTATACTATCTTCCACATACTATTGTATTTTCTTATCTCTTTACATTGGGATACCAACAGGTGGAACCAAATCAAGTACCAGCAGTGAATTCACAACGTTGTGTTGCCTAGACGAGCTACAAGAGCCATGCTATATATAACGTATTCAAATTAGTTACTTGACAAATCAAGGTGGGTGGCCGTTGACACAGTTCTGATGAATGAGGAAACTCTTCCAGGAACCCTATGTCTCTAGTCATATTTAGGAATGATAATCAGCCAGAACCTAAAAATGTTGGTTTGGTTACAAGAAATAGAAAGAGAGAAGAGTTTATTCAAACACGGAGCAGCCGTGAAAATGTCTCTGCTTTGGAAGATCTAATTAGTTGCAACTCAACATTCCATCAACTTGGATTTGACATGGAAAAGCCTTGCAGTTAAAACCAGTAGCTTCTGTCTCAAAACAAAGGTGGTGATGGTAGGCTCAATAAATGTTAAATAAGCACAGAAAGACCTACACTTTCCCACGCTCCTCTCTCAGAAGACAGCTGGTAGCATATGAGTCCTTCAGACTGGACTCATCACTACTAGTTTTAGGAAAGAACCACTGTGCATAGCCAGCTGTGCCTAGCCCTCCAGTTTTATCTTAAAACACAGGCTCTCTCATTGCTTCCTTTGGATTTGAGTAGATTTGCTGTCTCTAAGCAAAAGCTGCACAAACAAACAGTGATATTAAAGACGCACGAGAGAAAAGCCTGGATTGGGTCACAGCCTTGTACAGAGCAGACAGACCGAGTCAATAAGTACAACAAACAACAAACAGATTTGCTAACTGGAGCCAGCAGATGGGACTGAGCAGACTCAGGGCACATATGTGAACAAGTTAGAACATCACTGGAGGTGCTAAGTACTTCCCAAGCCTCAGCCTCAGGAGCTGCATCGTTGATGCTGCATGTTTGCACAAAAAAGCAGAGCTACACACTCCTAGACAGTCTAATAATTCACACCTTTCTTGACAATGGTGCTGCAATCTAAAACATCACAGCAGCTTCCTGCTTCAGCCTAACACCCAGTTCATTTCTTCTTCAACACATTTTTTATCTCTGGAAGAGGTCTGCCCATTTCAGCTGCTGTATTGCTTTTTCTCCTTTCTCAAGGTTATCTAGCATTTAGCAACTGCTCATGAAGGCAACAACACACAAGCACATGGAGCATAAAAGTCTCCGTAGCCCAAGAAAAGGAAATCTCCACCCTCACCAGCAAATATATAACCTTTTCCCCACATAATCCAACAGATTCTGGGTGTCCCACACCTCATGCATTTTATTCCAGCTTTGAGTTATCATTTCTTTGTCTGCAAAACCTATTTTAACTCACCCGCTCATGCAAGCTTTCATCTCAGGTATTCACCAGATGTGATATCCTTCCTTACACTGTGATGGAACTGGAGATGACACTCTCATTCCCTACTGGAATCTACAACACCATCACCTCCTGAAACATTATGTGACTTGCCTAGGTTTGCAGAACATGAAATTCAGTCAGGTGAGTGGAAGACAAGCAGTTTATGAAGGATAAAACATGTCTTCAGCTAAGAGCCAGATTTAAACTAAAGATGGACATTAGATTCTAGCGTAGACTCGAGGTGACTGTGCCAACACCCCGCCCCTCCCTTCACACACACATAATAGAAGAGCTCCTCCCTCTAGACTGGACTATCACAGAATCATAGAGTCGTTAGGGATTGGAAGGGACCTCGAAAGATCACCTAGTCCAATGTCCCCGTCAGAGCAGGATCACCTGGACCAAGTCGCACAGGAACATAAACACAAGGTCACTGCCCTCTGCAGTACCCCTAACAGCAATCATCTGCAAGTTGCTTTTAAAGGTCTAAAAGGATCTCTGAGAAGTAGCTTCCAGTTCAGAAATTGCAAAGAGAATGAGATTAAACAAACCTGGCACAAGTGAGCTGACTCACCGTTAAACTATATGTCACTGGAGAAGCTGTGCTTCGTGGTACATTCGGAAGACAATACCTACCGTGCTTGCTTTAACCTCTGGTACAACGATTGACATTTTCCTCTAACATGGTGTGTCAAGTAGTTTAGACCATCTGCTGTGGAAGAACTCTTACTTATCTCACAGTTTAAATGCATAGGAGAGGCATTACTGTAAGAACTACAAATAAGTAGCACGTTACTTTACACTGTGCAGGACTACGTGTTTATAGTCTCAGGTGCCCATTACTCTCTCGTGTCCTCAAAACACAGCACTGCTGTTTTCCCCTCAGAGTTCAGGGTTGTTCAGCATGTTTACTACACCTTTTCACACAGTAAGAAACTCAATGGTAACAGACTTTTTCTTATTTTCTTCTTTGGGAAGAGAAAAGGTAGGGTTGGACATTTCATTAACGTGTTCAGAGACTAATCACGAGTTACCCCCATTCTGCAGTAGCAATGCAAGTGATATGAACGCAAAGAACAGCCATTCTTCACAAGCCACCATCTTCTGCAGATAGAAAGCCATGAGGAGGTTGCTTGGAGAGAATCCTGCTGTCATCCATTCTACCAAAGAACCCCATCACCAGCAAGAACTTAGGAAGTGCTTGATGCAGAGAAGGTCTACAAACCTGCTGTTAACATCTGTTGACTGGTGGTGGTTCCTACTGTCTCACCCACTCTTGGGGGTTTCCAAACATCAAGAAAAAGTAAGGTGCAATTCCTTCACTTTCACCTACAAATATACACATTGGATGAGATGCAGAATCTTCTCAAAAGTCAATTTTGGCCATGCAGAAATAGAGCAAGTTCAGGGGGACATAGATAAGCTAGAAGATTGGACCAGCCCCATGAAATTCAAGGACAAATACAAAGTCCTTCCCTTTGGTGGGACCCAATATCAGTACAAATTAGGGACAGACTGGCTGGAGAACAGAATCTTGAGAGATCTGGTGGACATGATAAACACATCTTACAATGTGTCCTGATAACAGTGAAAGCTGAGAGCATCTTGGGCTGTACCAACAGAAGTACAGCCGGTTGTTCAAGGGAAACCCTTTTTACTCTGCTCTTGTTAGACTGCTTGCACTTGGAGCAGTCAGCTTTGGATACCAAGAAAATCAAGCAAGTTCAGAGGGACAAAAATACTCAGTGCACACAAGCTCATGTATTTTGAAGAGATACTGAGGTGACTAGTTTTTCTTGGCTTGAAAGAAAGTAGAAGGCTTTGAGGGGGCCCAACAGCAAGCTTTCCCTCCTAGGGAAGAAGAAAAAGCCATGTTCTCCATTGTGGTGCATAACAGGAAAATGAGATGCAGCAGGCACAAACTGGCACAAATTATACCGAATAGGTACAAGAGGAAGAGAGTCATCACTAAAATAATTGATCAGAAAGACTGTGCAACCAGCATCCTTGAAGGCTGTCAGAAACCAACTGGACAAAGGCCTGACCATCCTCACTGCTGACCTACTTTGGGCAGGAGGTTGGGTTAGAAACTCTCAAGGTCCTTTCCAGCCAGAACGATTTTGTGATTCTCCTATCTATTAGCTTTTCACCCAGGAGCTCACAAAGCCACTGCACTGCTTCAGATTACCAGTTTCCCTGCTACTGAGTAACATTCGGCTCCAGGAGATGCTAAATATCACAACACCCTAGGTGGAGGATGAATTTTGTTCTTTGACAAGCTTACAGTAAAAAAGCCACGTTTCTGGCTGTAAGCAACCTTGTGTAGAAAAATGTCAACAATAAACAACTCACACAAGCTGAATTTTTCTTACTCTCTCTTTGCTACTAGAAAATAGGAAAAACACAGTCAAATACAACAGCCTCGCAGTCTGTTTTCAACTTTAAATTTCAATGTTTAGCTTCTAAAAATAATTTAGAACACAGGCATGTGTTTGAAAATTTGATGTGGAAAGGGCAGGGACTATTTTTCAGCAAGTTTTTCTGTCTATTTACATAGTGCCACTTATCACAGCACTCGAGTCTCCCCAAAACATGAAAATATGTCACCTTTCTCGTAGGTAGCCTGGCCACTATCTGAAAAACCTCTCTGTGCTCATCTCTTGTCACATACCCAAGTGTCACTCATCACCAAAGCAGACTTGTCTTTTGCTAAATTTGACCATTAGAGAAAAAAGATCATTTAATTTCCTTACATGGAAAACTGGATGACACACAGAGCACCAGCAGGAACATTTCATCCTTTGCCAAGTCATGTTAATAAAGAGATAATCCTCTCATGTTCATATTAAGGCTGAGGCAATCCGTAGGACTAACACAAAATCCCTCTCTCATCTTCTTCCATTCACACCCTCTTAATCATATAACATCATTACACCAACACAGTAAACTAATTACACAGTGCCATCACTCTTCTTCCACACTCCACGGTCAGTGACTTACTGACGGGAAGGTTTTCACAGTGTGGTTCAACTATTGGTTTACTCTTTTACATACATACACAGGATATTTATCTTTGGAGACAACAAGACCTTAACACAGTCTTTCCACTGTTAGAGCGAGGGTTCTTGGGTGGTTTTTTAGGGTGTTGGGATGGATATGAGCCAGCAGTGTGCCGAGGTAAGGCAAAGAAGGCCAATGGCATCCTGGCTTGTATTAGACAGTGTGGCCAGCAGGAGAAGAGAGGTGATGATCCCTCTGTGTTCATCACTGGCAAGGCCACATCTTGAGAGTTGTGTCCAATTTTGGGCATCTCAATACAGTAGAGATGTGGAGGTGCTGGAGCAGGTGCAGAGGAGGGCAACTAGGCTAGAGAATAAATGTTATGAAGAAAGACTGAAAGAGCTGGGGCTCTTTAGTTTGGAGAGGAGGAGGCTGAGAGGAAACCTCCTCATCCTCTACAACTGGCTGAAGGGATGTTGTGGGAAGGTTGGTGCTGGTCTCTCCTTACAAGCAATTATTGACAGAACAAGAAGGAATGGGTTTAAGTTACAACAGGGCAGGTTTAGACTTGATATTAGGAAGAAATTTTTTGACAGAAATGGTGGTCAGTCCCTGGAATGGGCTTCCCAGTGAGGTGCCATCCCTGGGCGTGTTTAAAGATAGTTTGGATGAGGTCTTGAGGGATGTGGTTTAGGGGTAAACTTGTAAGGTAGGGTAGATGGTTGGACTTGATGATCCTAGAGGTCTTTTCCAACCAGAGTGACTCTGTGGGAGGAAGGAGTAGGGTAAAAAGGCACTAGTGGGTTTTCTACTTGATCATCAGACCTGTTTTTTAATTCTGCTTGTAAAGCATCTGTCAAGTTTAAAGGCTGGGCCAACCACAAGATGGATGGACAGACCCCTTTCCCTGCCCAAAGTGGAAGAGAAAGGGAATAATAAAGATTTATGAATTAGAAAACTAAACCTGCTTAATGAAAAAACACTGAATGCAACACGTGCAAAACCAGCACCATGCCTAAAACCCAACAGCACTTACATCCCTGTAATCACTGATGCTGTGGGCAGATGCTCTAGGGGAAGTTCCAGCCTTCCCAGTCTGTTCCAGACACAGATGAGAATGGGATTCAGAAGCTGGATTCAGGAACACATAGACTGGGACTTAAGGCAGGAAGTACAGAGTCCTCCTCATCCTTCTTTCAAGGCAGAACAACCCTGCACATAAAAGCCTTACTCTTAATTGTTTTGCCTTGCCTTACGTTTTACTATTGAAGAGCTGGGCCTGTCTCATCACAGTTGAGGATGTGATCCTCCGAGCAACGCGCAGTATCTGCCTCTTGGCTTCCACTTCAAAGTTGCTCATCGCTTGGTGTTCATAATACTGGAGAGGATAGTCAACAGTGATGCAAGCCTACAGCCTCAGTATTTCCTCAGAAGTAAGATGCTCCAAAGTGAAGTACCCTTTGCAGAAGATGACTGTTGGCTTCCACAAAAAGCCCTGCTGAAGAATCATGGACCCTGCATGCTGTGGCACAGCATGAGGCAGAAGTTTTCGTTTACGCAAACAGAAAGCAGAACTGGAGTAGTTTGTTGTAAAACAACCCCGTACTAAGAAAACAGACTCAACATAAGCTTTGCAAGTAGACAGGAGGGCAGAACCACGCTAGCAGTTTCTGATTCAGATTAACAAATAGTCAACATTGAGTTGGGAATATTAGAATAAATATTGAATGTGTTTCAAAACACTGGTGTGCTGCAGATGTATGCACTCACCTTGTTCAACGCTGTGCATGAAAGCAAATCAGAATGTGTTCTGGAAAGGGTCATTGTCTGAACCTGGAGTCGTGTATTCATGCCTTACTCTTCTGTCTGACAGTTAACTATGAAAGGCATCAATACATGAAACTCCGTAGCGCTGACATTTTTCATAGCGTGATACCAAATCTTGCCAGGCTTTTGAGGACATCTGAAAACTTTTATAGTCGGAAGGTAAGAAACACAGCATGGGGTCAGTTTCTGAGATCATTTTATCAACCCATAAATTTTGAAATGAAGTACTTAAAATAAATGAAAAATTCCCTTGGCAGCATAAATAACATTTTAAGTCTACTCTGTTGAAGTATGAATAAAGGAAAAAACCATAAATACAACTACAGCTCAAGTTCACAAGCACAACTTCTGTTTTGGTGAAGCCACACAGCAGATGCCGTAAGCAGAGAGGCTGAGTGACACGTTAAAGACACTAACACAATTCATCTCAGAGAAGTTTGATTTGCTCCAAACAAAAGTGACAGGATGGAAACATCCCTCAAGGTGCAAGAAAACCTTCTAACCTTAATGGCAGATTACAAAGAAGCCAAGTAGGGGACACGTGAGGCACAAGAATCCAGGACACAACTGAACCTAACTTACTTCTCTAACTGTTCCTAACTTATTTCTCTCAAGGTCCACAGAAAAGTCACACGGGTAAGCCTTCAGTTAATTTGGATGTCACGACTACCTCTGTCTTGCTTAATCAGAGCCTCCTTAAAGGAGAAAGCCTCCTTAAAATGAAAGAAATGTGCTGTTTTAACACAAGTTCTCTTCTAAACGTATTTCTAGTTGGGTTTATGTGCAATATCATTAGAAAGTGTGTTTGTAATGGAAAGGCAGAGCACCCAGAGCACAGGAGCACAGACTAGTCGGTAGTGTTCTTGTGTGACTGGATCTAGGTGGTCCTGCTGTGGTGAGGGGATTGGACTAGATGATCTTTTGAGGTCCCTTCCAGTCCCTAATGTTCTGTGATTCTGTGTTTTCTCTAATGTTTTTTTCTTCAGTTGTCTAGCTTGGTTCTGCTAACTGTGCTTAAACAAAAAGGCTAGTAGCTTTCCAATTCTATCTGGCTTTTAATAAAGTAAGATAAAATTAATAATTAGAAGTACCTTGATTTATATTTTTTTAACTCAGTTACTTCAGTGAAGAAAATCCACAAATAATTTCACTAAAATGTCGTGGTTGGCACTCTAAATAGGTATTTGTCACCTGATATTTCTCATGGAATATCTATGTTTTCACCACTAGGATGGCACATTCTTCTACACAGCTGTACTGCGTTGAAGTAGAACTATTTTTCCTTTTTACTTTTCAACTGTAACTTGCTGCTTATTTAAAATGGAACTGCACAAAAGAATTTCTGCAAGGAAAATAGTTCAAAAACAGTGTTGAGAGAGTCACAATATTTTTTGTGTTATTATCTCCTCATAAGTAAAAAGTTTTTTCACTGGGAGAAGAATTAGGGCATGTTTTGGGGAAGATATAATGAAGTGAATCATTTTGTTGTGTCAAGTGAAATTTGTGGATAACAGACATCCAAGACACTAAGGTGTCACACACACAGATACTGAAGGCTGTGTAAGGCTGCTGTGTATATAATCAAATGAGAACCATGGCCTCTTTTAATGTGAAAAAAATCACAGTAGTCAACACAGGATGCCAAATAAATATAAGATTATTCCAATCAATTGTTTTGAAAGATATTTCTCAAAGCAGATGCTTGATAGAACGCATAGAACGAATCACAGAATCACAGAACATTAGGGATTGGAAGGAACCTCAAAAGATCATTTAGTCCAATCCCCCAACAGTCCTACTGTGGTCAAGTTCTGGTGATCAATAAACTCTACGCTGTCTGCTATATGCAGAAGGGAAACTTGGCTTAGTAAGTAGGTTTTTTACTGGCCAATTTATTTATTTACAACAGTAATAAAAAGGATATAACTATTACTTTGTCTCAAGCATCTAACGCAAATGCTTTATGCTCCGCTGTGATGAGCGCTTCAAGACATCTTTGAGGACCTTCTTTTTTTATATTTATATACGAAATATTTGGCCCTGAAAGATCAGCTAATTCTCATTTCCTTTACAATACTATCTCCATAAACAGCTGAAAAAGCACAAAACATCTCCCCATATAACTTATTTCCAAGTAAGTAAAAATGAAACAGATTCACTCTGGTTGGAAAAGACTCCTGGGATCATCAAGTCCAACCATCTACTCTACCTTACCAGTTCACCCCTAAACCATATCCCTCAACACCTGATCCAAACCATCTTAAAACGCACTCAGGGATGTCAACTCAATAAATTCCCTGGGAAGCCCATTCCAGTGCCTAACTACCACCTCTGTGAAAACACTCTTCCTAATACCAAGCGTAAACCTACCCCGTTGTAACTTGAACCCGTTCCCTCTTGTTCTACCACTAATTTCTTGTGAGAAGAGGTCAGCACCAACCTCTCCACAATGTCCTTTCAGGTAGTTGTTGAGAGTGATGAGGTCTCCTCTCACTCTTGTAGAAGTGAGACTTCTATTACTACAGCGAGGTGAATGCAAAGCAGTGTTTTTAATGTTTTCTTTAAAAAGAAGTGACTACAATTGTATTTGTTCCTATTTTTGCCATCGTGCGGTTGACACTACGGTAGGTATTTCTATACCTATTTGTTTGTATTAACCTTTACAGTAACTGCTATACATTAACAGAGTCATGTTCACTGGACAAGTTTTCCCTGGCAATCAACAAGTGACCTACCATTAGCCTCAAAAGCACAAGAGGCTCTTCACTACATTACAGACATGTCCAGCAGGTCACATTCCTACTAATCAAGGACAGGTTTCCATTGAGTTTTCTTGCCTTCTTTCCACCTCAGAGCTGTCCACTCCATTCATTAAGAGAACATCTATACTAGTAAGAAGTTAGTAATATTTTTTATTTAGCAGAACTTTCATAATATTGCTGTAATATTTCTTATTCAAATAAACATTTTCCTTGCAGTTTTTCACAGAACAATAGTGAATGGGAAGGGACCTCGAAAGATCATCTAGTCCAATCCCCCTGACAGAGCAGGATCACCTAGACCCAGTCACACAGGAACATGTCCAGGTGGGTTTAAAACATCTCCAGAGAAGGAGACTCCACAACCCCCTGGGCAGCCCCTTCCAGTGCTCTGTCACCCCCTCACCATGAAGAAATTCCTTCTGATATTGATGTGGAACCTCCTCTGTTCCAGCTCACACCCATTGCCCCTTGTCCTATCATTAGATGCCCCTGAGCAGAGCCTGGCTCCATCCTCCTGCCATCACCCTTCACACATTTATCAACATTAATCCTTCTCCTTATTTCCCTTCTGCTATATATCTCACCGATCACACTAAAACCAAAATCTAAATGAAACTGAAAATCTAGACTATAGATTATTTGCTACAGTTGAGTCTTGTTTTTTCCTCAAGAGATCAAATCAAAACAACAACATACTTCCATGTTAATAACTGAGAAAGCAACGCCAAGAACAAGCTCATTTTCCTTTTGTTCCTTTATCCCCATACTCTACCTTGCTTGAGGATATAACCACAATGGGTTTGCTTTGTTCCTTTTTTATGCTAATCCTGAATCATAAAAACCCACGTATAGGCTTGAATTTTAAAAACATGTAGATTTTGAAAAATAAGTAGTCATCTCTTCCCTATATTTAGGCCTGATGACTTGTTCCCAAAACACTGAATTGCTATTCCAGGTGGAAAAAAGTTTGAACACTCCTGTGAGTTGTGACAGCCGTGCCTTTAGCAAGGAAAAAGGGAAAAAAATATAAAATAGATTTCAAGTCCTATATGAACATCACATTTTCACGGGGTGAATTGTGAGCTTTCAAGGTGCTGCAAATGGAGTTGGCAGTTCAGAGCTACACAGCCCTGAAACATTAAATCAGCCTCTGCCTCGCTCCTGAAGTGGAGGTCAGCTGGTCTGCTCTCACAAACACCCCGGACGGACGGACGGCGTGTGTTTTACTGCTCAATGGCAAGGCTGTCCCCAGACTGCCTAACACCAACAGCCTGGCAGAAGCCACGTTTACAAGCCTTCGGGGCATGCTGCAGGGCTTATCTATTTATTCAGGCTTTTTCCTGCAGAGCTGGTTGCAGAAGCCAAGCGAAGGCTGGCAAATTCTCTTTATCTGACAACAAGGTCATTTTGGTGTCTTGATTTATGTGTGTGCACCTAGAGATTGGGACGGGCACATCTCAGGCCATAACTGACAACCTTAGCCCCTGCCCAATTAACTTTGACTAAGTAAGAAGAGGGCTCCTCGAGCCACAAACACAGAGGCTACAAAGACAAAACAGCCAGTAAAGGTAAAAGGAAAAAAATTGTGACTTCTTACAGATTGAGAGAGACATATAAACATCTAAAGCAAATTCATACAAGACCAGTCAATAAATTGTTTAATAAATGCACATGACTCTCTGCTTGGTACTATCAAAGCCTTTCCTTCAGCCCCTTGTGCTGTTCACAGCAGTAACGCAAAACGATTCTTTCACCCCCTTACTCTAAGCCTGAGAAGATTTCCGCAAGTGTTCAGAAGTTTTAGGGTCTGCTGGTTGCTCAATTTATAAGAAAATAAAAGGAACTTCTAAGAACATAAAAAGCTCCCTGAAAAGGAGCAGAAAGCAGTACATTCAGGGTGTTGTGCTGTGGCAACACAATCGATACGGGAAATCGACTGGAAAGTGAAAATGATTGCCGAGTACTTTCTGACCCGATCTGAAGAGACTTTCCTGCAGGTGTTGGTTGGACCTACTCCCTGAAGAAGTATATGAGATTGCCAGGTCTGGGGCACAGCTCAGATACAACATTATGTTAAGGGACTGGGAGTAAGAACGTCTAAGGTGGTGCATCCATTCTAATTGGCAAGGAATGCAGCGGGTCTCACAGCACCCGCTTCCTACTGTGGTTAAGTGACTTCGAGCCTGACTTGTATGTTACTTAGCAACACCAAGCAGCAGTAAAGAAATCCCAAACCAAAACATGTCTTCAGTGACAAACTTTCCTTAAACAGGGACTGTTTGTGTCCAAGACCAATATATTGAACTCCATCAGAACAGAAGCCTTCAGCAGATCAAAAATAAAGGCTCTATGAAGATTTTAGATGGGCCAAGAGACGTTCCAACTCTATAAACTCTCTGTTTTGCATTGGCAGTTAAAGTGAGTCCTTCTGGTTTGGATAGCTGGATAGACTTGTTTAAGAGTTGCTCTGTACTGATGGAGATGCAATGAAGGAAGGGGAACGTCCCTTATGAGGAGAGGCTGATGGAGCTGGGTCTCTAGCTTTGAGGAGACTGAGGCATGCCCTCATTAATGTCTATAAATGTTGGAAGGGTGGATGTCAGGAAGATGGATCCAAGTTCTGCTCAGTGTCATCCAGTGATAAGACAAAGGGCAAGGGGTGTGAGCTGGAACAGAGGAGGTTCCACATGAATATCAGAAGGAACTTCTTCCCAGTGAGGGTGACAGAGCACTGGAACAGGCTGCCCAAGGTGGGTGTAGAGTCTCCTTGACTGGAGAGGTTTAAGACCCACCTGAATGTGTTCCTGTGTGACTTGGTCTAGGTGATCTTGCTGTGGGAGGGGGATTGGACTGGATGATCTTTCGAGGTCCCTTCCAATCCCTAATGATTCTGTGGTTCTGTTACTGAGGATCATACCAGAAACTATTAAGTGGCCAAGTGCAAAGGGCTTATGACCAAAAAAAAAAAAGCTAAGAGAAGCTGGACCTGAATGAGGTTTAGAAACTTACTCAAGCAAAAGAATAAATAGGTCACCTACAACTGATGGTTTTACCAAAGGGAATGCATGGCAGGACTGTGCTACTATGGAAGAAGTGAAGTAGAAGACTGGTTTTCACACTCACTCCAAGTATGAAATGACACATACGCCTCAGTGAAGACCACATTCCAGATACTTGGAGAAACATTTGCAGCAAGTCAACAGGAAACTAAGAATAATAAGAGTAGAACAGACCTCAGTTACAGAAATCATTTTACAAGGAGGGAAATAAACACAAATGTAAAACAAAAGCACAGAATATGCTCAGCAGGCCACACTTTTTCTTCCAACACTTAAATCACAGTAACATTCCCAGGTATCATCTACCCTTGTTGCAAAGGATGTGGTAAAACCACATGGTAACACAGAAAACTGTAGGAGGTTCAACAAGTCAAAGGACAAGGTCCTGCACCCGGATTGGGCCAATCCCAGCTGCAATGCCAAGCTGGGTCCAGAGTGGGTTGAGACCAGCCCCAAAGAGAATGACTTGGGGGTATTGATTGGTTGATGAGAAGCTCATCATGAACTGGCAGTGCTCCTGCAGCCCAGAAGACCAACTGTATCTTAGGATGCATCAAGAGAAGTGTGGCTAGCAGAGTGAGAAAGAGGATTCTCCCCCTTTGCCCTGCTCTTGAGAGACTCAAACTCAGATACTGCACCCAGTTCTGATGTCCCCAACATAAGAAGGACATGGAAGTGTTGGAGTGAGTCCAGAGAAGGTTACAAAGATGATCCAAGGGCTGGAGGACCTTTGCTCTGAGGACACGCTGAGGAAGTTGGGATAGTTCAGCCTAGAGAAGACTTTGGATGGACCTTACAGCAGCTTTCCAATAGCTGACGGGAACCTACAGAGAGGCTGGAGAGAGACTTTTCACAATGATAGGACTAAGGCAAGTGGTTTTAAACTGAAGGAGAATAGGTTTAGACTAGATTGAGTACAAGGGTTCACTTCCCTTGATACACGAGTTGTGTATCAGAAAGGGCAGAGTAATCAGAGCTGGGAGCTGGAAGACAGAGAGAAATCTGGGGGGATTTTCATATTTGACTCCCTCGGGCTTTGGTGGTGACTTGTGGCAAACTGTACATTTCTCTACAGATTGTAAAATAGAGTTTTCCCTTGAGCACCAACAGCAACTCAGGGTGAAGACTACAGAGATCACTTTACATTTCTGTCTTCTACATCTGTAGTGTGATAAAGCAGCCCCAGACTATACCTCCGTGAAAGGAGGGGAACCACTGGGAAAAAGCTGCATTGCCTGCTGGGCTACAAGTTGTGTGGAAATTACTAGTAATGTTTACCTGCCTTGAACAGCCTCTCCATCAAGCTCAGGGTCAACTGCCCTGCATGTAATCACAGAACATTAGGGATTGGAAGGGACCTCAAAAGGTCATCTAGTCAAATCCTCCTGCCAGAGCAGGATCACCTAGACCAAGTCACACAGGAACACATCCAGGCAGGTAATGAATGATTCAGAGAAGACAAAGGAGGTTACACTCACCTTTTCAAAATTAACTTGGAAGCCTGATGCAGCAATTTGGAAGTCCACGAGGTACAGGCTGTCTTTGACAAGTGCAAACCTTAATTTTCTGCCTTACCATCAACTGCAGATTAAATAGTGTTCACTTACACTGTTGGGCTAAAGCCTTAATTGACAATAATGACTGAAACACTAAATCTCCTGGACTATCCTTTACGTTGACTGTATTTTTCTGACAGCCTTGCCTATAACTCTGAGTTTCTAAAAATATAAAGCTGATTGCAGAGAGTTGTTCTCAGTGAAAACTTGCCTGCTTCACTTCAAACACCATTCACTTTACCCAGAAAAGTCATTAAGCTACTAAGACTTGAACGATGAGTATCTAATCTCACGAGGTTGAGGTTGTTTTGATCAGCACCTATTTCACTTACTCAAAACACCTGACATAATTGTCACCAATCCTGAAATGCTAGAAGTGATAATGTTATCCAGCCAACACGGAAAGAAAGGGAAAAGCTGTTTTCTTCTAAGGTTTAGGAACATGAAGTCCTTAATCAGTCTACTTGTTTATCATGAGACCGCTCTGTCTTTGTTGGGGATGTGATACCACACATAACAGATGGTCTGCAAAGCCCTATCACGTTTGCTTCAATTATTTGTGAAAGACTGCAGAGGGGGAGGGAAGGAGTACGATGAGACAATAAAGTCTGAAAGGAATACAAAGCCAGGTACTCAACCACAGCAAGAGCGACACACTGAAGGAAGTAGATGTTCATGCACAGGTTGCACCAAAGCTGCTCTGGGTTATTCCACACACAAAGCGCAAACCCAAACGAGCGCTATGTCGATGCAGATAGCACCACTGTTCATTCTGCACTCTTACCATCTCCAACGGCACCTCTGCCTGACTCTGTGTAGTTTGTCCACAAAATTACCAACTGAACATTAGGAGAACATGTGTAAGAGATAAGGATACACCAGTCGGCGTACTAATTAAGTCTAATTACAAATGGATCTAAAGGGTGAACTACTCATGTGAAAGGAGACCAAATGACCTTTCAAATACAAGGCACTGCTCAGCACAGCAATTGTAGATGTGCTTTCTTAGAACTCCCAAGCCTCAAAAAGTGACTTTTTATAGCAAAATAAAGGGGGCTGGGTCTCTTGATCTTGGAGAAAAGGAGACTGAGGGGTGACCTCATTAACATTTATAAATGTGTGAAGAGTGGGTGTCAGGAGGATGGAGCCAGGCTCTGCTCAGTGGTATCTAATAACAGAACACAGGGCAATGGGTGTGAGCTGGAACAGAGGAGGTTCCACATCAGTATGAGAAGGAACTTCTTCACGGTGAGGGTGACAGAGCACTGGAAGGGGTTTCCCACATAGGTTGTGGAGTCTCCTCCTCTGGAGACTTTTAAAACCTGTCTGGATGTGTTCCTGTGTGACTTACTCCAGGTGGTCCTGCTTTGGCAGGGGGACTGAACTAGCTGATCTTTCGAGGTCTCTTCCAACCTCTAATGTTCTGTGACTCTGTGAAGATGAGATTATTTCATTACATTATGTGATCTGACTTCCCACAAATGGTTGTACTTTACCCAGCTCACTCCCACTCACTAGATCACAGTAAGTTCTCAGATTCTGAAACAAATTTTCACATCCCCAGAAGGCTTCGGCTTGAGAGTCACCCTGCCACTTCACCTTGCACCCCTCTTGTTTCGCTCTTTGACACACAAGACGCATCAGCAGAGCGCTTCTTACCATTTGAAGCAAGAACTCTGTGGGAGTAAGAGTGCTCCAAAGACATATACCAATTGCCACCACCGTAAGACTCTTCAAAAGAGGGTAACCACCAGCTCAGCACCCCTTAACTCTGCTTGACTTTCTCAGACCAGAATATCCCCGAGAACAGACATGGATACAGCTTGAGTTTCACTGGCGTTGTTTGATATGAGTAATGACACTGAGAAGGTGGTGAAGCTGCAAGTAGGTGTGGAGTTCCCTGCGAGTGATTCTAGAAAGCACCAGAACAAGGCAGCGTGGGAACCACAGACTGGGATGAAAATTATCTAAACTCTCACATGATTTATGAGCAACTCAAATTCCTTCTGTCACTGCTCAAGATGTGTGGTGATAGCTTCAGCTTTTACCAATGCACAGATTGGCTATGAAGTCAGGGAGGTCAGGAGCTGTGCTGCTCCTGCTCATCTACCTGGCAGCTCATCCACCGGGGAGAGTTCAGACCAGCAGCCACCTAACTCCCCAATAAAGGAAAGCAAGCCTCAGCTACCTGAGAAAAGGACAGAGGCAGTGCCTCTGCAGTTTACACTTGTCACATGTGTCAGCCTGGTAAATTTAAGCAGTCTTTTCAAATCTTGTTCAAAACAAGCGCTTTCCCTCGCGTGCATCACTGCAGATGATAATTACATTCAATCCTATTTTTGAAGTCTTCATTGTAGGAGGAAAACAAAATGGCATCTGCACTTGGGTTATTTTTTACTTGCATATGTGAACAGTTAACTGCAGAGCATGTTAATGCTCAAGTATATTCAAGTCATGTCTGTGTGTAAGATTCTACACAGCATCCAGCATTTTCCAGTCCAGAGTAAAAAGAATAAAGTACATATGAGAGCTATATAACATCAGTGTTCTTTATAGCTCCCCTATTTCAGGTGTAGGTGTGCTCTTCTCTTGTCCATCTAGCCTTACAGAGACTGCACCTTCTTTAAACAGTACAAAATTCATTATTTTCAGAGAAGGTTTAACTGCAGCAAACCATCCAGAGAGGTTCTCTTCCCACTCTACTCTATCCTGATGTGACTGCAGCTGCAATATTCTGTCCAGTTCTGGGCCCTACAGTTCAAGAAGAACACAGAAGTGCTGGAGAGAGTCCAGAGCACATCCTTGAAGATGAAGGGAGCAGAACATCTCCTTGATGAGGAAAGGCTGAGGGAGCTGGGTCTCTTGAGCTTGCAGAAGAAACACTGAGGGGTGACCTCATTAATATCTATAAATATGGGAAGGGTGGGTGTCAGGAGGATGGAGCCAGGCTCTGCTCAGTGTCATCTCATGATAGGACAAGGGGCAGTGGGTGTGAGCCGGAACATAGGATGTTGCACATCAATATGAGAAGGAAATTCTTCACAGTGAGGGTGGCAGAGCACTGGCAGGGGCTGCCCAGGGGGCTTGTGGAGTCTCCTTCTCTGGAGACATTTAAAACCCAGCTGGGCATGTTCCTGTGCGACTTGATCTAGGTGATCCTCCTGTGGCAGGGGGATTGGACTAGATGATCCTTCGAAGTCCCTTCCAATCCCTAAAGTTCTGTGCCTTTTACCAATAAAAACCATTTTATTCACAATGAGCAATTGCAGAGAACACATCTACATTAATATTTGTAGTCTATTTCACAAAAAATTGTTGTAGCATGGGTAAGAGTAAGTAAATATTGCAAGGGGTTGATATTTTACATAGATCATTTCTAAGCTCCGGGAATCATTTGGCAAGCACTGCACCAAACGCTGCGTAGAACAACCGGCAGCTGGTCAGTCGCTATGTGACTACAAAAGAATGCACACATTGCCACGGACAAAACCAAGAGGCAAAACTGTCCTGTTGGATCACAGCTCTGCGACCATCCCTATGATGACTCCAAGTTGGGCACCATTTGTCACAGATGACCCAACATGAGTGCTAAAATGGCTGATTTATTCCATGTATAAAATTCAGAGTTATTGCTAATTAAGCACTACGGCAGCACGTATTGACTAGGTGCATGAAGAGGATGAACCTTATGCCCCTAGTTTCAGCCACACCAGGGTAGTGATCCAGCCCTGCAGCCTCACACACACACAAGCACAGTGTTCCAGCCCCCACACAACATCCACTGGATATCTTAGGATACCCTTGCGTGGCCCTTCAGCGATCCCACTGGATGCTTAAAGCAGCTCTAACTGTAAAGTTAACATGAGAAATAGATAACAGAGTTTTATCTCTGTTCTTAAACTAGAGTAATTGGTCATCATTCCTGTTTGATCATCCAACATGCTAGCTTGGGAGGATAGTTAGGCAGCCCCACTCTTATGCACACAACAGGTGTAAACTCTGGGAGAGGGTGAGATGTCTCTGGACCAGAGTACACAACGCTAGACATCCATTCAATGCCTTTAAGGAAAAATTAACTCAAGTAGTACCACACACAGAATCACAAAGCATTAGGGATCGGAAGGGACCTCAAAAGATCATCTAGTCCAATCCCCCCACCACAGCAGGATCACCCAGACCAAGTCGCACAAGTAGTAGCATTCTTGAGTGTTATGTAAGCTTGAGGTTAGCTAAAAACAGTAAGAGCATTCTTTACCCACACTTGATTATAACTTTCAAGCAGTTTTGACATAATTGACCAACTTGGGTAGAAAGGAAGCTTATTTTGAAAGGTAGTCTTTTCACACTTTGCCTTTAGAATCACACAAGCAACTTTTTAATAGGATAGATCATCTTAAACACATGGCCCGAAGCAAAAGGGAATTCTTGTTTGCTTGGGTTTTATTTGTATCATCATTTTACTGGGTTTTTTTTACACTAGCCATTCCTTTATCAGGGCATTAATTTCACATGGTGCCAACTTTAAGTATTTATTTTCATTAGTGTGACTTGTCCATCAAATACAAGATTAGTAGATAAATTAACCTAGTTAGATGAACAACAGACATTTTCTTTTACAAACGCATGTAGGAGTGCTGTGTTCAAGTCCCCCCCATAACTGCAATTTCCTTAGCCTATGAAATAGTAATTTTACACATTTTCAAAATTATACACTCCAGTTATTTGATATTTATGTATTGGTAGCACACTTTCAGGTGTCTTTTACTCTGTGCATATGGAAAACCAACATTTTTAATAAGAGGGACAGTACTTTGCTGCCAATAAGCTACACAAGGCATCACTGACCTCAAAAAAAGGTACAAATATCTTTTCTTGGCAATACCATATTGTGCCACACAAAGTCAAAATCTTTGACTGGAGAGTACTGGACTGTCATGTTTGACTATATTAAAGAACTTCTAATTTTAAAAATATTTGGGAAGTGTGCCTTTGAGTCACTACAAGAGGACTGTGAGTCAGCAGACGTGCTGATTGCTCATGTTTATTTAAGATCCTGTAATGCGTTTGTAAAAGGGAAAACATTAACTTCTACTTTCTGGTTAAGTTCCAGCTTTGGTGAAGATGACCTGCTGTGATTCAATTTCCCCACAAACTTGGCATTAGTCAAACATGTCTCGATTCACCTCCAAACAGGCTACATACAGTGTCATTGTGGCAGAGACAACCGGCTGTAGAGCATCAGATTTCTTTGTTCCAAGTAAGAACCACTTATAGAGCAGAAACCCATTATTATAGTTGTTATTTTAAGTAAATATATGATTCTGTATTATATATATATAAAATGTATAATAAGTTATAATAGTAATAATATAAGAACAATGTTAAAGAGTTTACTGTTGCAGGGATCTGCATAAACCCTGTTCATAGCACACAACAGACACAGTGGAAGACTCCTCAAGATTTTAGGCACATTGTGCTTTTGGCTTTATCATTGTTATATACTCAGCACGTAGAACACGTGTACACACACTTACATAGGTCACTACTGACAAACCCTGGATGCATGAAGTAGATTAAGTTAGAGGCCATGACCTTAATGGCAAAATCCAAAACAGCTTTGAAAGCTTCAGACCGAAACCTCCCAGTAAACCATGAACAGCTACTAAACTTTCCTTCCCCAGTTTTGAGGTGACATAACAAGGTGTATTTGGCTTCAGTTCTTGCCTTTAAACACTCAGGTTTGCTGCAAGCTGATGCAGGGTTTGATGCATGCTTATGTTTGGGTACAGAGGCACAGATGCACAGGTGTCATTTAAGGTCTTAATTCTCATTTCACCTCTGTTGAGCTCAAAGACAGAAGTAAGGGTTAAGAAAACAAGGTGTTTAGAACCAGCAGGTCTGTTACTGTGCTCTCCCTTACATTAAAACTTCTGGTTTTATTAATCCTGTTAAATTTTCCACAATTGGTTCAAGGTCTCTCGCCACGTGGTCTTTCGCTGCATGCAGAAATCCACTTGGCTACAGGGGCAGAGGACCCTGCTTCCAGGCACCACTGTTCCTCAAATAACAGGAAAGGGGGCGAGGGCTGAATACAGTTTATATGGGATTAGTTTCCTGCTTCCTTAATAAATAGTTGATAAATGAAAAAAGGAAGATTTTATTGGTATTCAATTTTTCATTCTTCTATCAAACAACAGCTTGGAAGCTTCACATCTGAAAACGCTCAGGCAAGTGTGACTATTTGTGCAAACAAAATATTCAGGCAAAATGTTAATTTCCACTTCCTTTTGACTGCTCCTTGATCACTCTAATGTGTGGTAAACCACTGAAGCAACCTAAGCAAGTAAGTAAGTTCCTAAAGGCTGGAGAATTATTTAATGGTAACTATTTCATGTATTAAATTCACCGTCCACACACAGTGCAGACAGCAGAGCTCTAACGTGGGGTTTAAAATCCCAGAAGAGAAGGAGGCAGACAGGACAGTTCCTGATAGACAAGACAGACTCAGAAAACAGCTATTAATCATAGACTCATCAGGGATTGGAAGGGATCTCCAAAGATCATCTAGTCCAATCCCCCTGCCAGAGCAGGGCCACAGAGACCAAAGTCACACAGGAACATGTCCAGGTGGGTTTTAATTAATCCTTGACTAGAAACACTGACATTAACAAAAGTTATCTCCTAGAGCCTGTTGGTCAGACAGCTATGCTTGTAAACCTTGTATTTTATTGAAGAATGCTGCATTATAACAGTTTGGTTGTTAGCAGAGCCATAATTTCCTATTTGTTTAGGTCACTGAACTCACTGTTAACCAGAGATCCAGAATAACAAAGAGCTGAGCTCAGCCAAACCATCCAAGGTGCAATGAAAGGAGTAAGAATTCTGCAGCCCTGAGCCTAGACTAAGTGGCAGAGCTACCCAACTCCTACACAGATGGCAGCAGCAGCAGCAAGTTGGTGAATGGGTATCAATTTCTAGAACTGCACTATTGGCAATACAGGGAAAGCCTCCTAAGCTCGAGTGCAACGCAGCACACGTCCCTCCGAGCTTGGCCCGTCACAAAAACCAGGACACACGGGCTAAAAAATAAAAGAGAAATTGTGGCTCACTTGCACTCTGCAAGTAGCAGAGTAAACAGAGCTGTTGCCAAGGTTTTTCCTCTCTCAGTTTTAGGCATATGCAGCTGGCACCAACGCACTGTTCTCATGCACCAAAGGCAGCAGATGGAATGAATTACATATTTCAACAGCCCTTGACATCACATCAAACACCTTGGCTTTTAGTTTTAGAAGACTAACTCTTGGGACTCTTTTTTTTTTCTACCCAGCTTTCACCATCCAAATAAGTCATGCACAGTTATTTCCTTCTTTATAGGACAATATAGCCAAGCCATATGTTGCAGACTTGCAAGGCTTGCATAGTAAAACAGCGCAGCAGCAGAAGCAGCAACAGAAAACATTCTGCTTGAGGCCCCGTGGCCAAGATACATCTTGGAAAGCAAAGAGGTACTGAGGTAACCTTTGAAACAAAGTTTCACAATGCCCATCGTATGATAGGCATTGTGGGGTGTCAAGTCTCCAGTGTTAGCAGCTTGGCCAAACATTATCAGCTGGTTTTAATTTATTCCTTGAATTTCGTAATTGTGGCTAGCTTGGGCAAGTGCACCACCCAAGCAGGTGGGGATCCATCTCCTGAATGAAGATGATCATGGTTAGAGGTTGGGAGATACATCTGGCACAGCTGAACATGCCTCACAGCACTTCAACATCATCCAAAAGGGGAAAAAGAATTGAAAATCTCTGTATTCAGCTGAAATACAGGCTGGACAACCAGCCTGGTGCAGCACCTGACCCCCATTGCTTGCTCACTTACCTCTCTCAGAGTGGTCAAACCATCTAGGGGAGTCACTCTACATATGTGCCTGAACCTTTCCACCCCATCCCTCCAACATTAGATATTTCTGCAAGACAGATCATCTGGAAGAGAGACCAGTGGGAGGCTGCTTCAACATAGAGTAGAAACCTCAGCAGAGAGCTGACTGAAAGAGCATGTTCTGACAAGAGACACTGTGTCTTCCCTCAGGGCCTAGAGAGCACCTCATCCAATCTCAAACCAAGTTAGGCAGTTAGAAGACCTGGAAGATGCCAGTCCTCAGAAGCTTCCAGGTCTTGTGTCCTTGTGGAGCAATTATCAATTGGTTTTACGGTACCAATCGTTTCCTCCGATCTCAGGATTTCAGCAGACCAAGTGAACGTGTCTTGTTATGGATCCAATTCCCTCCACTCCTACTGAAGGGTGATCAGTGTTGGCTATTTTGCTCTTTTCAGATGACAGAGCTTCTAATACTTTCAGCCTTCCAGATCTATAGCCTCCCTTATCTTCTTCAGTGGAAACTGCAGGTACAAGTGACTTTGATCCTAACCAGCTCAATACGTCTTTGAATGCTTTATGTAGTAGCTACTAACACCGATGTCAACCTCTATCACATTTGGCCTTCACTTTCTTCTTTTCAAATATTACTATCACCATTTCCTCCCCCCACCCTCCTCCACAGATTTTACTTCTGTTTGACTCTCTATATTTTTAACAAATTGTAAAGTTGCACTTCAATCTTTTTTCCCAGCTTAGCAAAACACCCATTTGAGCTACAGCATAGATTTGTCTTTGCACATTTTTACTCCAAAAACACTTATGATTTTATTTCTCTTGAGAAAATATAATTGACTTTCATCTGTATCAACTGGGGGGGAAAAAGTTAGCACCTGCTCTTTGGAATATAAAACCCTACAAATTTTCTTGATGCTCTGGTACCAGTGGATTCAGAGTAAATGGATAGTTGGCTAGAGAACCCTAACAACTAGGTGCTTCCATGCATCTACTTGAGTCCAGAGGGCTTTTCCAGCTTTGGTGAAGACACTTCCTCACTTTCCTTCCTTAATGTCTATAGATATTTGAAGGGTGGGTGTCAGGAGAATGGAGCCAGGCTCTTCTCAACGTCTTCTAGTGATAGGACAAGGGGCAATGGGTGTGAGCTGGAACAGAGGAGGTTCCACATAAATATGAGAAGGAACTTCTTCCCAGTGAGGGTGACAGAGCCCTGGAATGGGCTACCCAGGGAGGTTGTGGAATCTCCTTCTCTGGAGATGTTTAAGACCCACCTGGATGTGTTCCTGTGTGTCTTGGTCTAGGTTATCCTGCTGTGGCATGGGGATTGGACTACATGATCTTTGGAGGTCCCTTCCAATCCCTAATGATTCTATGATTCTTGCTAATTATTCTGTGTCTCTAAAGTCTAGTTCACTGCTCAGTGTCTCCTCTTCCCTGCAAGAAGGACAGCAGTGAGAGACAAGATTTTTCAGACAAAGATTAACTACTTCAATTCATCTCAGTTGTCCACTGTCCTAATCTCTCAATTTCCTTAAATCAGCCACTCAAACTGAATAGACTGTAATTGCTTTTAGAAAAAGAAAAGAACCAAAAAGAGAGGCCAGCACACACACAAAACAAAGGAGCCAAGAAAATGGATTGCTAAGTGAAAAAAGCTCAGCCTCCACACCAGGCAGAGATTAGCAAGCTATAGGCAAAATACATCACAAGTGAAACGACAAGATGACAGAGTGAGGTGGAGTTCTCAGTCTGTATATTCAAAGCAACTTCACCTAAGTGTTCCAAGTTAAGTACCTCTTTGTCTTCATCACTGTGTCAAAATAAACCGATATTAGCCGTCGCGTTCAGTACCACCTTCATCTAACGTATTTGCTCATCTCTCTGTAGTTGATATCAGGCGACGCAGCTGAAGATGTAATTGAAATGGAAAAACCAACTGTCACACAGGGACTTGAATTTCAATAGTGGATGCAACAGTGGGTCCTGCTCCTTCTCCAGAAGTCAAACACAGATATACATTTTTTTGCTTTGCCATTAATCACCTAAATCAGCAGCTGTTTATGCAGAATTGCTGGCAACCTTGGAAGTGCCATTTGTCTTCCTAAGCAACGTGAACTCGATTCACCCATTTGTTTAAGAGCACAACAAGCTAGCAGTGTGAAAGCCTTCATCATTAGTGCATAAAAAGAGGCTTGAAAAACAGTCCCTACTCGTGCACAACTTCCACTGGAGAAAATTATACCTGCTGAAGAGCTACGGCAACGAGCCCTGCAAGTGGAACGGAGAATAAATCTGTGTGAAAGTCCTTAATTGCCAGAACAACCTACATCTTCCAGCTTGCTAATTAGCTGAAATCATACTGTCTGAACTCTTACACACGGGGCTTATTATTGGCAAATTCTGAAGTCGTATCAAGTCTGCACAAGTGTGCACACAAGCACAAAACTGTGGTGCTTTCCCCCACAACTGTGAAATCCTATTATAACACCTTTTCATTACCCACATTTCATCCTTAAGAGCAAGGGCAGCCTTTTTGTGTTAACTGCCATTTTCCCGGGATGTTGAGGTGTGTGGACTGTCATTGTCAAGTGCATGTAGTTTAAAAACTCCTCACCAACCCAGGTTCTCAAATAATATTGACAGAACATAAGTATCAGAAGGAACTTTTTCACAGTGAGGGTGATAGAGCTCTGGAAGGGGCTGCCCAGGGAGGTTGTGGAGTCTCCTTCTCTGGAGACATTTAAAACCTGCCTGGATATGGTCGTGTGTGACTTGGTGTAGGTGATCCTGCTGTGTTGGGAGAAATGACTAGGTGATCTTTTGAGGTCCCTTCCAATCCCTAATGTTCTGTGATGATGGAGGTCAAACACTACCTCATGCCAACCAGTGAAGCCATACACAACCTGTGCTATCCCAATTTTTGATGCTTACGGAAGGCACACTTGAGCTACTTAGAAGAGCCTCATCCTTTCTCTCTCATTGAAGCACTGATGCTAAATGAATAGCTCATGTTATATACTCAACCCCTTTCTTTTCCTACCTTTAATTACAGGTATAAAAACAGTGTATTAAGGGGATCCTGCAGAAAGTTAGGTTTCCACTTTAGTAGACCTTGAAACCCATGCTATTGTTCAGAACGTTAAAGGCAACCAAAAAAACCACCCAACCCAAAATACTTTAAAGATGCTTTAAAATTTGCTGCAGTTTACAGTCATGGTCTGGCAGAGACAAGCAAGCCAACAGATTCTTTATGTCCCATACATATGCTGATAAGAAACAACCTGTGACACTGGCATCACATTTATGACACCCCCACTGGAATATTGTTTGGCCTTCTGAAATGCCTACAGCTTAGTTTTCTAAGTCACCTTGGACATAATCATCTGCTATCTGCCATTAACTTTTAGTAACATCCCATTCCCAAGCCATTCACTTTGAAACTTTTTACCTCAACCTATAAAAGCAGGCTACACATTTGATGCTACTCTGGCAGGGAGATCCAACTGGATCCTCTGTAAAGGTCCCCTAACATTCTGTGATTTGCTGTTTGCTGATGGATCGCAGAACATTAGGGACTGAAAAGGACCTCGAAAGATCGTCTAGTCCAATCCCCCTGCCACAGCAGGATCACCTAGATCAAGTGGCACTTGAACATATTCAGGCCCAGAAGCTCGCTTTGCTCCATCCAAAAACAGAAGAGAAACTTCATCTCCCATTTCTATATAAGATGCTACTTCCAACATTGGTACACGCTCAATCAGACCACATCTGATAACATCACTACATTAAGTTGAACAGCTGTTACTAACATACTTTTAAGTTCAGAATCCTTTTATTTTATGGGTGACAAATATTGTGACTGTGGCAGGTGTCCATCAGGGTATTTTATAGTAGAATCATAGAATCATTCAGGTTGGAAAAGACCCTCGAGATCATCAAGTCCAACCATCAATCGTACTCTACTGGGTTCACCCTTAAACCAGATCCCCCAACTCTCCATCTTATTTTTCCTCAAACATTTACTTTCCAGATGGAAAGCCATGTCCTGTCAGACTGCAGCTAGCTAGAGCTAAAATTAAGACTCTTTGGAAAGACAGCCTTTATGTGGTCCTCTCTGCAACTTGTGCTTCCCTCGTGGCTTTAAAGTTGTTGTTCTTCCTCTGTCACTGTGACAGTAGACTCCTGGTATGTTTTTTGACCAGAATCACAGAATCACTCTCTTTGGAAAAGACCCCTGGGATCATAGAGTCCAACCATCTAACCCACCTCTCAAGTTCACCCCTAAACCATATCCCTCAACACCTCATCCAAATGATCCTTAAACATATCCAGGGATGGAGACTCAACCACCTCCCTTTGAAGCCCATTCCAGTGCTTTGCCACCCTTTCTGTGAAAAAATAGTTCCTAATATCCAGTCCAAACCTACCCTGTTGTAGCTAGAACCCATTCCCTCCTGTTCCATTACTAATTGCCTGTGAGAAGAGACCAGCACCAACCTCTCGACAATGTCGCCCCAGGTAATTGTAGAGAGTGATGAGGTGTCCTCACAAGTAACATATATGCAGAAGAGAGAACACTGATGCACAAACACCCAGCAGTCATCATGTGGAGCCCAATTCTTTGCAGGAGGGATGGGAGCAGCACAGGGAGACAGAAAGGGAGGGGTAGGATGCTATCATTCCATCTACAAAACAAACAAGGAAGGAAGCACGCAGCAGTGCCAGCAACCTATCACGAACCAAGTGATGGAAAGCCAACAACAGTGGCACGAGACAACAATTTAAAGACAATTTCAAAGATAATTTACAAGTTACAACAGTGATCTGCAGCCCTGAGAAATTATACCTGTCAAATGACTAATTGGTGATGAACAACACATAATGGAGTGGAGCCGCCTGACAACTACTGTCAGCACCATAACAAGCAAAATCCAACAGCTATTTGCACAACAGTCCCACCCAGCACATTAATAAGGGAGCAGGGATAATCATTCTGAAAATTCTGCAAGACAGAGGTCAGGTGATAAGTGACCTTCTTTCAGGTTAAAGATGTTTGTAATAAATTATTAGCTGGTACCTTTTTGTTGCAGCACTCACGGATACAAAAGAAACCAGCTTCCTACCAAATAAAGGAATCTGTTCTAAGTACACACAGCACTTTGGGCTGAACTGGAGAAGCAGCCTCCTCAGAGCAAAAGGGAAAGAAGAGTTTTGTTTCTGTGTCTTAGCTGCAAAGTCCTTTTAGAAATCGATTGTTAAGATTTTAATGAGGTTCATTAACCCCCAAATACTGGAGCATGAATCTAATAACTTGCTTTGCAAGTCCAGTACCCAGAGACCCTACAGAAGTTTTAACAGCTGCCATAAAAATATTGCAGCCTCTGACTTTTTTTACTAAAGTTGCTGCAGCCAAGGTTTACTGTAAATTGATGATTTTGCTGGATTAGTTGTTAATATGCAGCTTGATGTATTATTCATGAGAATGAGTCACAGACCTAATTAGAAACATGACATGAAAAACTTTGGAGTCCACAATCTGGATTCTCCCCGACATGAAAGATTTGACATGTGAATACATTTCCACTTACTGAGAGAAAAGAGATAAATGACCTTTTACATCTGAATGTAAAACTGTCAGGTCAGAGATGCATCACTCGCCTTTCTGAGAGCTGAGAAAAAAAAAACCCACACAAGTTTCCAATGTGATATAGTAGAAGCCCTTCACAGACACCAAGTCTTTACTCCTCCATCCCATTTTACCTTGCAGCTAGGTCTAGGTGGTCCTGCTTCGGTGGAGGGATTGGTCTAGATGATCTTTTGAGGTCCCTTCCAATCCCTAATGTTCTCTGACACTTATAAAACACCTGTCCCATATACCTGGCCACACCAAGGGAGATATGAAGGAAGAGGTCAGGATGTACTAGTTTCCAAAATAAATCATTCATTAAAAATGTCAGTGGAGATCTATTATGAAGAAAAGAGTTATGAACAGAGTGGTGCCTCAGCATCAGTGATCTCGGTGTCTCTACTTGCGCAGGATCAGCTCCTAGGCTTGTTGGTAAGATACACACTCACACACGTTTGACTCACCTCGAGCTATTTCTGTTTCCTGCAGTCTGGAAAACCTTAAGCACCGTGGCAAGGACAGGGGGCTTTCATTCAGAGATACTTACAAGTGGCACTTCTTCCTCACTAAGCCAAGACCACAGCAATGCTCTTCTCTCGACCCCGAGCGCACCCAGGAGCCAGCACGTGCTAACTGCTTAGAATCACAGAACATTAGGGATTGGAAGGGACCTCAAAAGTTCATCTAGTCCAATCCCCCTGCCACAACAGGACCTCACCTAGATCCAGTTGCACAGGAGAAGCTACAAGCAAGAAGGGAATAGCCTCAGACTACAATTGTGATACCCAGCCCTCTGATACGCTCCGCTGTTTCAGGCTAAAACATTAATTAGACCCCTTCATAAAGTGCCGTTCTCCAGCCTTATTTTCCATCAAAAAAAGTTAGTCAATGAAACTAATACTTCAAAAGAGAACATGGCAAATGTTATAGATCACTGGTTTGGGTTTTTTTCACCTGTAGATGGACACGTTTTAAAGCTTCAGCCAGTGTTGTAGAGGATACCGGTGCGTTCGCATCCCAGAGGCAGAGCTAAACAAATTGAAACCCTGTATTTATAACGAAAAAGGGCTCTACTAAGGAAAGATCTCAAAACCAAAAAGGAAAACACCCACAAATCAGCAAAGTACATCAGACTTGACAACATAAGCCCTAGGAGCTTAATTTCAAAGTCTTTGTCATCCAGCTGTAACACTCACAGAATGTAGCTCTCCCAAAGGATCTAACTTTTCACGGGTCTTAGGGAGAATGAAAGGAGAGCAGCTCACACCCTTGACACCCTCAGCAATAGAAAGCAGACCTCAAGCTGCCATTAGACTCAGAGAAGCATTTGGTCTAGAGAGGGAGCTCTTCTCTTACCAGACATGAAAGGTCAGCTGCTTTCTATTTTTCTCAGCTGAACTGATGCTCCAGTGGTTAAGAGCTGGGGAGGGGTGTGAAAAATAATTACATTTCAAGATATCGTTCTACAAAGAGGACTTTCACACATCTGCTTGCCTTTTCTGTTATTTTTATACAAATTGCACCTCAAAGAGTCATAACCAGAGGTTTCCAAGAACCAGTGTTCTGAACGAGGTTGTCTGTTATGGTCATTTTCAAATTAAAGGCTAAAAAACTACACTAGATGAGTAAGAAAAGCTGTAGCCAAGTCTGGTGCTGTTAACATTCTTTTCTCTCAGCAATCCATCATTCTCCATCCTCTATGGAGCCCCTCTCAAGCAAATTAAGAAGGACAGATGGTACAATGAGTCTGCCATAGCTGGAAAAAAATCAACTCTTCACACACTCAGTTGTTTCAGGTTTCTTTCCTTCCACCCCTCCTGCACCTCTGTGCTTGAGTAGCACAAAGGAGCCAGTACCAGCCTCAGAGCTTGCATCAGAGGCACATTTTGTGCCCACATCCTCAAATAAGCGTTCCCACTGATTTGAAGAAAAGGGTGAACATGATTCTGTAGCACCAGACCTGAAGATTTTACATGAAATTTGTTTTGCTGCTGGTAACAAGGCAGTTCCAAGGAAAGATAGATTTGTACAATATTCCTAGATTCATCAAGCTGTTGACATACCATACAGAAAGAATTTAACTGCAAATAAACCTGTTTGTTCTTAAGTGCACAAAGCCGTTTGTCTCTGCTTATCCAGGAAACGCCAGGAAGGCCAGTGGCTACTAGAAATAGCATGGCCAGCAGGAGTAGGGAGGTTATCGTCCCCCTGTATTTGGCATTGGTGAGGCCACATCTTGAGTGTTGTGTCCAGTTTTGGGCACCTCAATACAAGAGAGATGTGGAGGTGCTGGAGCAGGTGCAGAGGAGGGCAACTAGGCTAGAGAACAAATAAAGCTTATGAGGAGAGACTGAAAGAGCTGGAACTCTTTAGTTTGAAGAAGAGGCTGAGAGGAGACCTCATCGCTCTCTGCAGCTACCTGAAAGGACTTTGTGGAGAGGTTGGTGCTGGTCTCTTCTCATAAGCAATTGATTGTGATAGAACAAGAGGGAATGGGTTCAAGTTACAACAGGGTAGGTTTAAGCTTTATATTAGGAAAAAATATTTTCCCAGAAAGGGTGGTCAGGCACTGAAATGGGCTTCCCAGGGAGGTGGCCGAGTCTCCATCCCTGGATGTTGTTTAAATATCATTTGGATGAGGTGTTGAGGGATGTGGTTTAGGGGTGAACATGAAATAATTTCACTTTACCCTGTGCTGCATGTGACAGCAAAACCAAGTAGGAATGTTTCATGTTTCTTTATCTGTATGACATGAATACAGTTCCTACAACCTCAGGCCACCACCCAGTGAACTACTCAAGGCACACCTAACCTGAATTAGACAAATAGCCTCATTCGAGTTCCACTTTTGCACCCTCCCACTCTGAATTTTGCTCCCCAAACAGTGGCCTCACTGGCATCAAGTGGCAACATACTCAAGTCAATAGGACTACTCACGCCCTGAAGAGAAAGGACCTAGAGAACATTCATTCACTAAAGAGAGATTCTCAAGTTCAAAATTCATCTCTAGAGAAGACACATTAACTTAAATGAACTGTAAAAGAAATAACTGCTATCAAATGACACTGAGCAATTCACACAATGAAAGTGTCATTTATTTACAAAACAAACACAGAAGCAACTGAGCTCAGTGTTTGACTTAAAACTGGGAACTATCAGTGTTTTGACCGAAGTGCTCTCTCTTCCCTCAGATAGTAACAGTTGCATTGATAGATCCATAGCTCATGCTCCCTAGTTTGCCTGTTTCCAGCTCTTTGTGGTCACCTCTAGCAGCTAATTCCTGCGAGAACAAATCTCAACACAGAAAGCAAGCTCTCTGCAAACAGACAATCACTTGCTTGCCCCATCTCCCCACCTTCTTTCAGCAAGGAAGCAGAAACAGTTACAGACAAGCATTGAGCAATGAAGCTAATTAACTGTTTTCAGACTTTCGTGAAGACATTTTAAAATGGAAACTGTACAGAAATTTCACTTTTAGAAGCCCCTTTGATGATGTATTCTGTCCCCATGCATGTCACCTTCAGCTCTTGCAAAACTCTGTTGCACTTCAACATACTTGTTTAGAGTTCTGTACAAAAGTTTTCTAGATGAAGCCATCCTAATTCTCTTGTTAATAGTCTGCTTATATTTAAGCAGAGCATTGCCCTGATTAGCAGAGGTAACAGAGAAGTGCTTAATCAAGGACTCTTTGCTAGAATGATCTGTCCACATCACAGGATCTGCTGAAGAATGCATCCTAGGCATCACAACACAACACCACTGCACGATTTATTTAAACCCTCCATTTATTTAAACCAGTTTCAAGCCAAAGCACCTATGTAGCACAAGTAGAATATGCTCCCTTGCGTGTGGTTAGTTGCTGTTACACTTGGCTTTGGAGCACTATACAAACACTCCAGTGCCACAAGGTATCTGGCTACTATTTGTTGTTTTCTTCTCACGTCCATACTTCTTTCAACACACACAAGCACTCACGTGCAGCCAGGCTCCCACAAAGAGTGACTTGGCAGGAGCTGGAGGTACCACAGCGCAGACACAGCCACCTGCCAGCACAACTGCCCATAAATTTAGAAACAAACCCAAGCTGGAAAAACAACAGTTGAGGGTCAGTTAATTGACCAGGGCCAGTTCTTTGTTGTCCTTAACTTCCCTTTCAGGGACCAGAGGCTACAAGAGATGAGGCTGAACATTCACCAGCATCTGTTTGAATTATCCAAAGCTTGGAATCTGTTTTCAAAGTGTGGTGCTTCACAGTCTGTGCTCTTGTGGCCAAGAGGGCCAACAGCATCCTGGGGTGGATGAGAAGGGGGGTGTTTTGCTGACTGAGAGAGTTTCTTCTCTCTCTCTCTCTACACTGCACTAGTGAGACCACATCTGGAGTATTGTGTCCAGTCCTGGCCTCCTCAGCTCAAGAAGGACACGGAGCTCCACTGCAGAGTAACAAGGATGATAAAGGAAGTGGAACATCTCACTTATGGGGAAAGGCTGAAGGAGCTGGGTCTCTCTAACTTGGAGGAGACTGAGGGGTGACCTCACTAATGCCAGGCTCTTCTCAGTGTCCTCTGGTGATAGGACAATGGGTGTGAGCTGGAACAGAGGAGGTTCCCTGTAAGTATCAGAAGGAACTTCTTCACAGTGAGGGTGACAGAGCACTGGAAGGGGCTGTCCAAGAGAGATGTGGCCTCTCCTTCTCTGGAGATATTTTAAACCCACCTTGGACTCTATGTGAGGAGGAAGTTCTTCACCATGAGTGTGCTGAGAGCCTGGAATGGGTTGCCCAGGGAGGTGGTTGGGGCCCCATCCCTGGAGGTGTTTAAGGCTGAGCTGGATGAGGCTGTGGCCAGCCTGATCTAGGGTGGGGTGTCCCTGCCCACGGCAGGGGAGTAGGAACTGGATGTTCCTGTGATCCCTTCTAACCCTGAATGATTCTATGACTTGGTCTAGGTGATCCTGCTGTGGCAGGGGGATTGGACTGGATGATCTTTCGAGGTCCCTTCCGATCCCTAATGATTCTATGTAATTCAATTACACTCATGAATCTTGAGATTTACTTGAGGACTTGGATGGGTTTGGAATGCAAACTAAAGAACCTGGCAGAGCAGTGTGAAACTGTTATGGGGATGGGGGAAAAGAACAATGGGATTTATGTTTTAATTGCACCCTTATTTGCTGTCCCTTGGTTATTACAAGATACAGCTAATGGGATGTTCAGGTTTACACTCCAAGTCAAAAGTTGGCTTTTTCCATTCCTGCCATTGAACACGTGAAATTCTTCACGTTTTTCTATCCCAGGCGACTCTTGTCTGCATAATATTTGAAAATACATTACCGAGAAAAACATGTTTAAGTACGGTTGCAAGCACTTTATAAAGGCACACAATTCTCAAATTACGAGGTTAATTCCCCAGTCTATTTTTATCTCTTGCTCCCATGCTTATTGTTGTCTTATTTCATATTCTTTTACTACTTGTAACTTACATTAATCCTATTTCACTACAGCGCAATATTAAAGCTAATAACTACCTAAGGGATAAAAGGAGTGCATCCCTCAGAATCTTGCATGAGGATGAAACTGAAACATTTAACACAAAAAAGAGAGCTTAGAAGATTTCACAAATCCTGGCTTGAGTAATAAGCTCACTATGGGCACTAAACGAAGGAGACACATGCACACTGTCACCTACACAGTCTAGGAGCAGTGCCCTTCTGAACAGAGACTAGATCTGCCCAACAGACAAACACACTACTTCTCCCCTCCCAAACACTATCTGCAGGAGTGGAATAAACACACTTACTTCCAAATGGATGAATCACACAGATGACAGAACATTAGGGATTGGAAGGGACCTCAAAAGATCATCTAGTCCAATCCCCCTGCTACAGCAGCATCACCTAGATCCAAATCACACAGCAACGCATCCAGGTGGGTTTTAAACATCTCCAGAGAAGGGGACTCCACAACCCCCCTGGGCAGCCCCTTCCAGGGCTCTGTCACCCTCACTGTGAAGAAGTTCCTTCTGATATTGATGTGGAACCTCCTGTGTTCCAACTGACACCCACTGCCCCTTGTCCTATCATTAGATGACACTGAGCAGAGCCTGGCTCCATCCTTCTGACACCCACCCTTCACATATTTTTCAACATTAATGAGGTCAGCCCTCAGTCTCCAAAGAAAAACCACTTTCTATTAGAAGAATGAGGAATGAAGTTAAACTGTTGTAGAGCTGGTTCTTCAGAATGTTGACTTTTGTGGTCCTGGATCTGTTTTACACAACAGCCACTCGGGTACAAATTTTACTGAAGTGAAAGGGCCTCAAGTGCTCCATTTTCTCTTATTTAAATCCTTATTTCTCTTTTTGCCCCAGACATACAATTAGACATAAAGATACCACCTCCTTTTTTCCTCAGAAGACAGAATTTAATTGCAGCTGTTTCCCAAAATGAGCTTGTAAAATAAGTCAAATTATGTACTTAGAGGATTTTAAAACTAACACACTAAAATTGTCGCTTTCAAGCTAAAAACTCCTGTCAATTCCGAAGTTGAAACTTGAGGAGTTTTAACTCCACTCCTACAAAAGAAAGAGTACCTTCTTTGTCCTAGAGCACCGGTCACTGAAACATTCAAGGTCTATTTAGTATTTCTTCACACCAACAGTCTTCATAACAGGGACACAAACATGAGTCCCCTTCAGTGATTGGGTTATGTCTTTCCCAACCTAGATGATCACAAGAAAATGAGTGATGATGTTCTTGGAACAGGGTGCCAGTGCAAGCTACTGGAAGAAACTAGGAGACTTGGTTCTTTTTCCATGTCCCACAGAGGATTAACCAGGCAGTAACAGAAATCCTCTATCTATGGAAGCAGCGCTCACAACTAGCACATCTGAAGACCAACACAAGGAAGCACTAAATAAGAAACCTGGTTCTATTATGTGCCACCAATAGCAGGTGAAAGTGCTCTAGTAAAGTATCACAGAGACCATTTCCTCTTCACCTCCCTTTTTGCCTGGTTCTAAAGAAAATCCTACATAAAACCTGGTGAGCTCCCTAGGTAGCTACATCAATGCTAAAAAGCCTGACCAGCAGAAGTTATTACAATCACACCGCTACAGTCCTCTGCAGAGGAAGGCAATCATGCAGATCAGTCTTCTGTCAAATTGCTGTATCTAATTCCAGTAAAGCCTGGATACCCTTGCTCTGTGGTTTTGTTTCTGAGTCTTAATGACAGGCCCGATAGCTGCAAGGAGAAGAAAAACAATGTGAAGGGTCCTTGGGTAAGAGCAGTCCTGTGCTGCCTCAAACAGCAGATACTACCTGTATCAGCTCTATTTATTTTCTCTATGCACCAGTGTCCACTTCAGACAATCTGTTAGCATCACTTCAGATTCTGCAGTCTCAAATGCAAGAGAGCTAGAAGAAAATAAACTTCAAATCAGACCTCTTTAATTTTGTTCTTAACACTTGAAAAAAGATTTAATAGACTTATTATTTTAAGCTTGATTCTAGACAAACACAGTATTTCCATCAGATTAGAAAGCACAGGAAAGATTGACAGAACAGATGTGCTGCCTCAAAGGGATAGAAATGTAGCTGAAGCAGAGAAATGCTCCTCAAATGTTCTCTAGCCTCAAGTAAACAGATAAGGTAGCCACAGAAGAAAACAAACACTTTTTCTGTGGTGCATGTATATTTCCTTTGTGCAAGATCTGTTGGCTACTGCAGCATCCTTGGGCTTCTGTACCAAATGCAGCACTTATCAACAGAAGAGGCACAGAACTGCTCCGTCAGAGATTTGCTCTTAAAGGGACACTTTTACAAGTCTGAAGCATGGCTACCTAGCTTTAACATACAAGTCAACTCTCCAGATTCTGCTTTTCTTGAAGTAGGAGCACGTTAAAAAAACAAAAGATAAAAACTGAGCAGCAGTGGATTTTACTTGGAATGGGTGGTGTTTTCTGCAGGGTAACACACCCAACATGACTTGGAAAGGTGAAAGCTTGTGTTAGAGAGGTGTCACAGAGCTGCACATCAGCAGTTAAGAACACGATGTACTTGGACACCGGCGGATGGGGATAGTTACGTGGTGCTAGTCCGAAGAGGCACAAGCCAAGTCAGAGAGAGGAACACTGATAGTTCCACTAGCACCTCAGCCACTTCAATACCCCAGGTACATGCCCAGACACCTACAACCACTTGCCTGTGTGACTGTAAGACTTCTCACTCTGCTCCTCACCCCTTCTCCCCATTGAGGCTTATGTTCTCAAGCCCTCAGCCTGGCACCAGCTGAACATGCCCCCTCCACAGGCTCCAACAACTTGCACAAAGCGAGATGCTGCTGTTAATTAACAGATGGCCCCCTGCCCTGTCCATGGCTGCTGAGCAGACTCCTCACAGCCTGGAGAACAGTTCAGAAGTGCAGATGGAAAACAGGAAGAGAAATATTACAGCTTCCCTAAGTAGCTTTGAGACTAGTGAAAGAAGTACTGAGGTATTGACTCATTTATCCCCTTTAGGCTAATAAAATATGGTTCTCAAAGAAGGGTAGTCATTTTTTGCACTGCTCTTGCCCAGCAGGTTAAGCAGAAGATACAATGCGTGCTGTTAGCATCATAGAAACTAAGGTAGAAGGGACTTTAGAAGGTCATCAAGTCCAACCCCTCTACAACAAGCAGGGACATTACCCACTACACCAGACTGCCCAGAGCCCCCTCAAGCCAAATCTTGAACGTCTCCAGGGGTGGGGCCTCTACCACCTCGCTAGGCAGCCTGTTCCAGAGATGCACCACCCTCAGATTAGAGACCTTTTTCTTCACATCTAACATGAATCTAGTCTTTTTCCAGATTAAAACCATTACCCTGTCATTACCTGCCCTTGTGAGCCTTCTTAGAGCTCCTTTTCTGGTATTAGACTTCTTCAGTGCTTTCCACCACCTCTGCTCCCCTAGAGCTCAGCTCCCCGTGTATATAAATACCCCAGTTTGAAAGCACACCTGCAGGAGGGCCTGACTCGCTGGGTAGCTGAAGGCTTAGTCCTTACTGCAGAAGTCTGCCCTACAACAGGCACGCTTTGTGTAGCTCCAAAGCAAACTGCCAGCACACCTGCTGCTAAAGCAACAGCTCCAGCTCTGCAGCAGCTTAAGTCTGCTGAGATGGAAGCGTCGCCTTATCAGCGCACAGGCAACAAGAAGGTATCGATGGCAGGCCTTTTCAGGAGGTTCCACTGAGGGTTTGGTGAGTAGGTTGGCCCACAGAGGGCAGGTGTCACCATGCCACGCTTTGCCCACTGAGCACCTACAACTTCAACGTTCACGTTGCTACTATGCAGACTACCGAGCAAGCTGACAGAACGTACAAAGGGTTCCATGCTGGAAGTCACAGAGAGAGGAAAAGAGCAAGAAAAGAGAAAGGATTACAGTGGAAACCATACTGAAGGAGTGTGTCAGAGATAGAAGATTCAGAAGCACAAATAAGACTGTTCTGCATCCTTTGTCTGTAGGCTGCTAAAGGAAAATTGCAAGTACCTGCATGTTAGAGCTCGCTAGCCTGACTTGTACTGTCTTGTCCTCATTACCATGATTCCAGTAGCATTCACTTGCCACAAGAAGTTCCTGGACTCCAATGCCAGTGTTACCTCCCCTCCAGCAGCCCCCACGTGGGCATACAGCTGCAGACACCTCAGGGGTTGTCTTGTATACCAAAAGCATTCGAGACAGCCACAGAGCTCCAAGAAAGAGACAGCACACATTGTCCAGAAAAGGAAGAGACTGGACTAGGGCAATATTGGTTAAGGATTACACCAGTGCTGGGTTTTAGCCTTTCATCTGTGCAATCCCAGCCTACTAAAAGAAGCAGGTGAGAGAGGCTGAGCAGAAAACAGAGAGATGAGGACAGTTGTGTAAAGAAAACCCACAGCTCTCTAAAGGGAGGGAAACAGGCTCGATCACCACCAGGCTAAGGAGAGTGGTTTCATTACCAAAGAACACAAATACATGCTCTCCCACTACACTTAGGCACTTCGATAATAAAGAGACACTACAAAACCACTGTAGTAAATTAGGGAGCTGGAAAAAACAAACAGGGCAGAGGTTAATGGCATTTCTACATACTTTTGGGAAGATAAGCAATTACAACCTGCATTTCAGCACAAGCCCAGCGTTTGCTGTACTCTTAAATAATAATAATAAATTTAAAGGCAAGAGGTCTCTGATGTTCCTACCTTCTACTTTCCATACGTAGCAAAGGGCAGCCCTGGCTCTGTTCTCCTGGGGCTGCTCACAGGGTCCATTGCCAGATTGTTCAAGCCACAGCAGCAGGAGACCTCCCTTGGGCTGTCCCACAAGCACCCAAGAAGGGTGCAAAAGCTCATTGCCTCCCAAGCAAAGGCAGCTCCATGCAGTTTTCTTCTCAAGGAGCGAAGCAAGCAGACAGCTCCATCCATGAACCAAGTCTACATCTAGCCAAGCTTTTATTCTTCACCAGATTCGAGAAGTCAGCTCATACGTGCACCTCAAAAAACCTGCTAGTGAGGCACGGCCCACCCTCCCAGGACTAACCAGCCTCAACTGCTTCTGTTCTCCCTTAACCAGCTCCAGCTGGCACCTTCCTGCAACCCTCCCCACCCTCCTCGGTCCTGTCCCCCATCCCCATGGGGTCTTGCATGAGGTGCTGCACCCGCTGAAAATTTGATTTTATTTTTGCACCTCTGCTGTCTTAGGTCTGTGATCAGAGAATGGACTTTTAATCTCTTTCTGCTATGGCAACCCCCTTTCCAGTAAGACAGAAACATGAAGCAAAGTGGGAGCTGTATCAGGAAGGAGCTCTTCAAGCTCAGAGCTGTGGTGAGACAGGAAGAGTTTGGATGGAGAGTTGCCCACACCTTTTCTGTAAAAAAAGGGACCGTTTCAAAATCAAGACAAAGTCTGTATCGCAAAAGCAAGGGTCTAGTAGAACATAAATTAGATGCATTTTTTGTGTGTGTCAAAAGCCTATGTGTGCTGGGCAAAGCAAAATATAAATAGAAAATCTTTGAAATAACCCTTCTTTCTGCTTGCTATGAGCTCATCCAGTCCAGAGCGCTTTTGAAAAGACTTTCAGGCTTGTCAGCTGGAGCAACACCCCAGTCACCTTTGGATTCCCAAGATGAGGCTTTTCACACCTCGTTCAGCACTCTGTAGCTACCTGCTGGTTTAGGTATTTCCCACTTGCTGCTTGAGCCACAAGTTTCTCCAGAGGCTGTCCTTCCCTGCTGCCAGATCTATAATTATTATTCGAAGAGGATCCTTCAGTGCTTATGCTAAAGAGCCTTTCCACAGGAACAGAACCAGGCTGGTTTGTTTTCTAACAAACTCACATGCATACTGAAATTTTCTTTCACATTTATTTCAAAATTCTTCCCCTGATATTTTTACTGTGAAATAATTCAGGAGAAATTTACTTATCTTACTCATCTTCACCTGCCTATTTGTGGGATAACCGTGGGCATTGCAAAACCCCACTTGCCTAGGATGACTGGCTAGACTCCCTCTTAACCAGTTGCAGATTGTGTCTGGGCAGCTGGCTGTAAGCATTTCTCTCCCCCTAGCTCTGGTCTGTTCTGTAACACCCACTCATTCAGAACAGTCCCCCTTGCCCTTAGATGCAGAACTGAATCGAAGCAAATTACAAAACACAAATGGAACCCCACCTGGAGTCTGCAGCATAAGGAGGACTTGGAACTGTTGAAGTGACTCAGAGGAGGGCCACAAGGACCATCAGAGGGCTCTTCTGCATAGAAAGAATGTGGAAAATGAGACTGGCCACATGGGAAAAATATAGGAACGTTGTCAGAGGATGCGGGGATGCAATGACATGAGCTAAGGCCAATCTGGAATTAAATCTGGCGTGGGAACCAAAGACAAGAAGAAGGAAGTTTTTCCCAGTATGTCAATAGAAAAAGGAAGACTAGGGAATAGGTGGGCCCTCTGATGAGTGAGAGAGGTGCTTTAGTGGTGGAAGACAGAGAAGGTGGAGTTATTCAATGTGTTCTTTGCTTTGGTCTTCACTGCTAAAGCCAACCCTCATGGAGCCTGAGCCCTGGAGATCAGAGACAAGGTCTGGGGGAGAAGACTTACATTGATATATAGCTTTAAATAAATAGGAAGATTTAGATTGGATCCTAGGAAGAAGTTCCTTGCTATGAGGATGATGAGAAGCTGGAATGCTCCTTCCCTGAGATGCTCCCTCCCTGAGAGTGTTCAAGGCCAGGCTGTATGGGGCTCTGGGCAATCTGGTCTAGTGGCAGGTGTCCTCATCCATGTCAGGGGGCTGGCCCTAGATGATTTTTAAGGCCCCTTTCAACCCGAACCACTCTGCAATCCTATCTTTAGTAGATGATAAAACTGAAATTCTGCCTCTGGGCAGCTTGCAGCCAAGGTTTTTATCTGTGAAAGTCCCCTGTGGCTCCTGTGCACTTGGGGAAGGTTTTGAAATTAAGAAATAGGAGAAAGCCAAACTCCCCATGAAGATCCTTGATGACCTAGATACATCCTGTTCACTACCATCACCAGGTTTATCAGTTGCCTTTTCCTGAAGGTGGTGTGGTGACACAGAGACACGCTCACACACGCGCACGATGCACGTGTGCAGATTCCCTCGCTGTCTCGGTTCTATTTTGCTATTTCCATTGCGAGCGACAGTAATAAACCGATGCGTTTGCGCAGCTAAATGAATCAATCCTTTGTTAGTTCGGCAAGGCACAGTCCTGGTGCCCTGAGAGCAAGAACGTCCTGGCTGGAATTACACCCATCTATTTGTCACATTGCCAAGGAGAGCTGCAATTTTTTAAATTACCTGGTGTTTGGGGCAGCGCCTGAGTGGAAAGTAGACTGGGCTGTACCACTGTTCACTCCTGTTCCTATTGCACAGAAATCCTGGGTTCTTTAGAGCATGTGTTTGTGTTTCTGACATTTTCTGATGAGAAAAAGAGAGGAGAAACAGGATAGGCTCAGCCAGCTGAAGATGCATATTCAGGTTTGCAGAGGTAAATCAAAGGCACAAGCTTTTCTATGTGAGGAATGCCAGAGCAAATTAAAAGAGATATTGACAAGAACAATCAACACGGTAGCAATGAAGAGTGTCTGCATGATAATAGAGGCTACTTGATGAAATCCAGCTCTGTAGCAAGAGAACATGATCCGTATTCCTGCACGTAGATATCATGTGTTCAGATCTTATTAAAATACCAAACCCAGCATTTCAGATTACATTCTCAGTCAGACTCAAAGGGAGGCAGGGGCACCACAGGAAGATAGATCGACGTGCAAAACCTAAGTAGTAAGACTGAAGGTAGTATCCTTGTATTTGGGAAATGTTTTTGCTGGGGTGCCGTGTATTTAGGAAACATTTTTTCATAGAATCATAGAGTCATTACGGATTGGAAGGGACCTCGAAAGATCATCTAGTCCAATCGGGTGTTCTTTCAGAAGTACCTCCATGGCCCTAGAAGAAGTTACTAGTTAGTGGGTCGGGCAGTGTGGTCCAAATCTGGACTCACCCCAGCTTCTGGCAGAGGTGGCAGATGCCCAGGGCTGAGGCTGCCCCTGGGTATCCCCAGCTGTCTGGACTCCACGTCTAGGGCAGCGGGATGGCCAAGGCTGGGAGGCTGCCCTCGCTGCTCGCTGCCACTGAGCTGAGCGCTCTGAAATATCCAGCTGATTTTGTTTCATGATAGTGGTGAGAAGGGCTGCCTTTCCATTCCCAACATACAAAGCAAAAGAAACAAGGTTAGTGACAGCTATGGCTTCAAAGCACGCTGCAATTTCATCTGCCATGCTGAAGGGAAAAATGGGAACGAGGAAAGAGAAAGCACAAGGAGACACAGCAATGTGTCACAGGGCAGTCGGGAGAATAAAATGAGGCTTGAACAGCCCGAAAACTTACAGTCTCGCAGCTTCTCAAGCAGAAATCCTGCACATATGTACTTGGAATCAGTTTGGTTCATCATTTGTTTATTTATAATTTTTTGGCCTCTTGATAACTACACGATCCAATCCGTCCTTTTATTTTATCTTGTCTTGGAAAATCTAGAGCCTCGCTTCCATTTGTTTTGTGTTCCACATTGTGTCTGCAATAGTAAATTGTTTATCACACAACAAAAAACCTTCATGTGCTGTATGTTTGCAGTGATGGAAGGGAAGCTGTGCTAGCCGTGCTGTGCTCGTTATGTGCCCATAAAGCCCTTCAGCCAGTTTGACAAGGAATGGCAGTAGCTGGCTTTGAAGGACTGGCAGTAACGAGGGGTGGTGGAATCAATTCTTCATTGCTCAGTAAGAAGGAGAACAAAAGCACTGAGCTGGGTTTAGACTACTTCTGCTGCTCTGGATTTAGTGCATATTGTAATGCAATTATCCACAAGCAGGAATTCAGCACGCTGGTAAAAAAGGCAGGGGAGGGCTGAGTAAGCTGCCTCCAGTGCTGAAGGACAATGGATTAAACGTCGTAAGGATTTCATTCTGTGATAGGGTAGATAAACAAATTACAGGTAAAATAAATCTACTCTCACCGGTGTTGAGAGAAGCTGACTGACTAGGTGTCTGGATGTTGTGTGCGAAAGAATCTCTAACCAAATACTGAATTCTAATTGACTTTCACAAGTCAATTCACACTGGATTTCACAAAGGCAGTTGTCAATGCTCTATGGCTGAACAGCTTATTGAATTAAGAGAGAGTCACTCACTATTCCGAGCAGACTGCATCCTGCAAGTGCTGGTGAACAAGCTAAAAGCCCCATCCAATATGACCTACCCAGGGAAAGGATTTATAAAAGTTCCACTGTAAATGTAAGCACTTTGTTGTGATTTTGCTGCCATTGTTCTGTGAAATTAGGATGACTTCTCTAAATAATGGACAAATTAATTTTTGGTTATTGAACACAAGAAATGAATTTTTTCTTTGCAAAGAACCTCACGGATTAAACACCTTCTACATTTCAGAAAGCTGTGGGAGAGCTGTGGAGACTTCTGTTTAAATCACCCTGAGTGTTGTATAAATCACCTCTAAATTGTTTAAATCACCTCCCACCTCCAGCTCATAAGATAAAACTCTTCAGGAGAAGCGGCTAACTATGAATTTTCCTACTTTGAATATTCTGATGCTTTGAATAATACATGAACATCTGAATGTTTATTTTCCACTTGGGACCCAGCTCACCTACTGGTGTTTGGGGATATTTGGGCTTGATACTCAGCTCAGCAGCTTGCTTTGCGCAGTGGCTGGTGCCACCCAGCTTAAGGTGTTGGTTACTCCTTAGTCTTCCTGTCTGCAACGTTGAATTGTTTAAACAAATAGTACAGACTTGAGGTAAGTTGAAGAATTTATGTTTAAAGAAGCTATCAAAATGGCTTAGTGAAATGTAAATGGCCCGTGAGGGAATGGAAGTCAGATCACATGCTCTGATGGTACTTCTTTGCTATAGAAGCATAAAGCTGTTAGAAAAAACACAGTTCATTTATAGGCTGGACTTGATGATCTTAGAAGTCTTTGCCAGCCCAAATACTTGTGTGATTCTCTGATTATAAGGGAAGAAGGGGATGCCACAAAAGAAAGATGAGTTCCTAGCAGCACAAACCAGCACCATTCATTTTACAAGTCAGCTCAGCGCAAACCAGCACCATTCATTTTACAAGATCTTTCAATCTTTATTCCCAGTTTCATACTGGATGCTCTCGTTCGTGTTTTCTTTCCGCTAGCTCCTCTACAAACTGTGCAGGTCCCGTGTAGTTTACATCAGCTAATCCCCTCAGGCTTGGGAATGCTGCAGAGAACAACGCTCATCACAGGGCCGTTACCCTTTTAGGATACACATCTGTAATAAGCATCATGATGGCACACAATGAACCTAACTTCAGTGTAGGCACGCGTGCAGAGCACATCTCATCAGTCGCTGCCAAGTGGGCCTGTGGGTATTTAATGCTGAGAGGGTGGGTGTTTTATTTATGGCATGAATACGAGAACTCTTCTTCTAATGTAGTAGCTGAATGCAGTGAATGCTGCTCCATAGAGTTGTTTCATGGAGTCAGTGGGAGGAAAAAGACCATCTCTAATGTTATTTCTTTCTTTAAAAGAACCCTATGTATTTGACTGAGTAGTGGGATGGATAGTGAAAGCCATGATGACATTTCCAACAGTATTCTGATCTCTAACAGCATGCTTAACCTAAGTGAAGTTTTTACACCAGGTAAGAAACTTCATTCTATATTTTGCGTCCCACTTTCATGCTTTGTTTTCACAGAATCATAGAATCATTAGGGATTGGAAGGGACCTTGAAAGATCAGCTAGTCCAATCCCCCTGCCAGAGAAGGATCACCTAGACCAAGTCAGACACAAACATATCCAAGAGGGTTTTAAATGTCTCCAGACACCAGCAAACCAATCTCACTCCGTACTGATTTGTGGAGAGACAAAAAGGAGAGAATAAAAGGAAAATGATAGCCAAAATAAAAGAGAAACTGTAAATCTCTAGTCCTTCCCTTCTCTGTCAGCCTGGCTTGGCTTGGAGAAGAGGAGGCTGAGGGATGACCTCATTAATGTTTATAAATATGTGAAGGGTGGGTGTCAGGAGGATGGAGACAGGCTCTGCTCAGTGGCATCTAATGATAGGACAAGGGGCAATGGGTGTCAGCTGGAACATAAGAGGTTCCACATCAATATGAGAAGGAACTTCTTCCCAGTGAGGGTGACAAAGCACTGGAACAGGCTGCTCAGGGCAGTTGTGGAGTCTCCTTCGCTGGAGATGTTTAAAACCCACCTGGATGTGTTCCTGTGCGACTTAGTCTAGGTGATGCTGCTCTGGCAGAGCTATTGGACTAGGTGATCTTCCGAGGTCCCTTCCAATCCCTAATGATCCTATGAAATCTAAGTGCTGTAACATATATGCAAGTAATTCATCGGATATCACAGAATCACAGAACAATTGAGGACTGGAAGGAACCTCAAAAGACCATCAGGCCCAATCCCCCCACCTCGGCAGGACACAGCTACTATACATGTCTTCTAGAACCCTTCAGTATGATGTTTCTTTACTAGGTTTGTCTAGTTGACATGATATGACAGCAGCTTTGATTCAGCAGAAAACGGTTTCTGGCAGCCACTGGAAAAACCCGCTCGATCAAGAGCTGTGGAGGAACAAACCTACATAGTGTTTGCCCCTCCTCTGTAAAGTCTCTGGTGTCTGATATCCCCAAACTCAAGCGTTCAGACCGTGCTCATACCCAGAACATTCCGAGCCTGTGCTGTGCCTATTCATACGCTGTTAGTGCTCTCACTCTGCTAAGGATGAGTGATTTCCAGACTTGCTGGTTTTGAAGCACTCTTCAAAATAAAGGTTCTGATCATGTGAGCTACTGAAATGCTCAGATTGCCCCAGCTCTTGAGGGCAGCTCTGTTATAACATATCAGACACAAGTTTAACATGCTTGAAGGCTTGTAACTAGCGCCGTGTGGAATTGATGTAAGTGTGCTATGCGGTACTGAAATTACCACACAGCCTTGTTGTAATTGCAGGTAACTGATGCACAGATCCTGTAATGTGGAGAGAAATTGAAGCAATACATTTGCAGATGGTTCAGCTTAGCAAAAGATCATTTAGCCTAAAGACACTTTATGAGCAGTCAGCTCTTTACTTTTCTTCTTCTGAGACAAGCGCTTATGTCTGTCTTATCTCGAAACGCCGTCCATCAAAACAGGTTTCCAGACAGAATTTCCTAAGGTGATGATCTATAAATCAGATATAGACTTGCACAAGATCACTCTGACTTAGCACTGGATCTGACCAAAAAGTGTTTGTTGTCACAGGGAAGCAAATTACAGTGCAGCAGTAAAACAACAGAAACGTTGCTGAGAAACACTGGTGCCGTTCTTGCCAACGGGGTGCTGCTGAGCCACACAAAAAGCTGACAGACCAGAAACTAGGAACTAGATGAAAATAGGAAACCGAGAGCTTAGATTGTCCGTATTTATTCAAAGGGAACAACATATCCTCCTGGCAGGCTGAATGTACTCTGTCTTGATTGCTAAAAATTAAGGTAGTCTTGGCTGCCTTCTTTTCACCAAGAAGTGTTACAGCTATTAAAAACCCTACTATGCTAAAAGCATGAAAGGTTCCAAGGAACACTGGTAAAAGCTGCTTTACCATCTCACAGAATCACTCTGGTTGGAAAAGACTACTGGAATCATCAAGTCCAGCCATCTATCCTACCTTCAAGGTTCACCCGTAAACCAGATCCCTCAACACCTCATCCAAACACTCCTTAAACACATCCAAGGATGGTGACTCAACCAGATCCCTGGGAAGCCCATTCCAGTGCTGGACCACCTATTCTGTGAAAACATTTTTCCTAATATCAAGTCTAAACCTACCCTGTTGGAACTTCAACCCGTTCCCTCTTGTTCTGTCACTAGTTGCTTCTGAGAAGAGAACAGCACCAACCTGCGTGTCACAGTCAAACACTCAGTTTACCTTGCTTTTTCATCCTGTTGCACAATTCACCGTGTCTTCAAATAGGATGCAAACATGTGCAATGAATTTGTTTATATTGAATAACAGGCTGCTCAAAGAAAACTGGAAGTCTGGTGGCTACCTTTCCATTTTGTCTTCCACTGCATGCAACGAGGAAGTGTTATATGCCATTGAAATAGAATTCCCTACTCATAGGAAAATGGAAAACATTTTGAAATTAAGATTTTAAAGTTACTCTTCCCTACTGTTGTGAATCATCACCTGAAAATTTGAGCTTTTTTTTGGTTGCTTTTTTAAATATACGTGTCTTCAGTCTATTTTTACTCTTCACAGAAATGAAGAGAGGAGCTGTGAAGGATGGGAGCAGGGACGTCAGCCTAGAATTGGAAACGCTTTGCATTATCTATGTAATCTCATACTGATTATATGCAAACGCTTTAGCAATCCATCAGCTCCGAAAGAGCTGCAAACATTTAAAAGATGACAGCTTTAATTCCAGTATCATAAATCCCAAACTGTTGCCAAATGCAGCTCATGTCCATAAGATAACAAGAAAATAGGTGTTGTGGTTTAGGTGGTTTATTTTAAAACTCACATTGCATTATTCATAGAGCGGCATAATGTCTTCTAGGGGAGGAGATGGTGGTGGGGTTTTATCCCCCCATGGACAGAATAAAACCTCTAAGGAAGGCCAAGAACCACAACAGCAACAAACAATTTGAAGTGATTCAAACTTCTGACAAGTATTTTTTCTGTATCCTCTTCCCTTTGGGACAGGTTTGGTACAGTAGCTGGCAGAGGCTGCTACTTGTTTGTGGCTATTGTCATGGAATCACAGAACATTAGGGACTGGAAGGGACCTCGAAAGATCATCCAGTCCAAACCCCCTGTCACAGTGGCAGGACCTAGACCAAGTCTCACAGGAACACATCCAGGCAGGTTTTAAACATCTCCGGAGAAGGAGACTCCACAACCCACCTGGGGCAGCCTGTTTCAATGCTTTGTCACCCTCACCATGAAGAAGTTCCTTGTCATATTTATATGGAACCTCCTATGTTCCAGCTCACACCCATTGCCCCTTGTCCTATCACTAGATGACACCGAGAAGAGCCTGTCTCCATCCTCCTGACACCTACCCTTCACACATTTATAAACATTAATGAGGTCACCCCTCAATCTCCTTTTCTCTAAGCTCAAGACACTCAGCTCCCTCAGCCTTTCCCCATAAGGGAGGTGTTCCACTTCCTTCATCATCCTCGGTGCTCTGCACTGGACTGCCTCCAGCAGCTCTGTGTCCTTCTTAAACAGAGGAGCCCAGTAACCAGGCACAATGCTCCAGAGGTTGTCTCCTAGGGCAGAGTAGTGGGAGAGAAGAACCTCTCTCAATCTGCTAACCATTCCCCTTCTGATCCACCCCAGGATGCCATTGGCTCTCTTGGCCACAAGAGCACATTGCTGGCTCATGACATTAGTTTCACAGTCCTGGAACATGCTCAATCTACTAACTTCCTATGTCAAGATGCAGGTATCTGGAAATGCATGGAGCTGCTGGAAAGCAAAAGGAAATATCCTTCTACACTTTTCTACCCTCATTATCTTTGAGGAAGTGNGATCTAAAGATCCAAATTAGATCTCTAATGGATCTAAAGTGATCCCAAACACCTCCGTCACCACACAAACCCGTAGCTACTACGTGACTTTCTGAGTCACGACAGCGGCGTACAAAGAGTGCCTTTCAGATAAGCCAGCCTGCTTCATCTGCACAAAGAAAATGCATCTTTTAGATCCGCATTACACCTTCTGAAATCCCCAGAGCACCATCTGTTTTTAAGCAAACAATTGCAATTCATAAAGTAATATACCCACAGACCTTTATCCCCAAGTATGATGACAGAAAATAACATACTTTTCAAAATCGATGCATCCTGGAGATTCAGAATCAATACAGATGTCCTTTTCTTTCTGCAGTGTCGTATCCAGTCCGACACTGGATCAGATTAAATAATACTAGATTGATAGATAACGCAACGCACCTTCTATCTCAGTTTGACTACATTACATTTACCGTGCTCCTAAAACAAAGCTCTTTCATTTGAACCTTCATGTACAGAGTTCTGGATTCCATTAAATTTCTATTTCCTCTTTGTTCTGCTACTTGCTTTGATTACATTTATCTCCTCACTGGAGATAACAAGACCCAACTGGATAAGTTCCTGTGTGACTTGGTCTAGGTGATCCTGCTGTTGCAGGCGGATTGGACTAGATGATCTTTGGAGGTCTCTTCCAATCCGTAGTGATTCTATGATTCTATGATTCTATTTGGACGTGTGACAATGGGGTAAGGTGACATGGAATTTGCTCAGATCAAAAGTAGGGAAAGAACTGGGGAATGACAAGTAGAACATCTCCTTTAGCTCTTTCTCCCCACGATGCATAAAAAGGCAACAGCTCCAATGCACAGAAAGCGAGGGAGACCTCTTTACTGACAACTGTACTCGTCCGTAATGAATCGGGGTAGTATCAATATTTCATCAGATGTGTGGGTCTTCGTAGTATAGACGTGATGCTCCTGCTGTGATGATAAAGTTTGCTGTAAAATCCATCTTGAACATTCCACGTAAATCCAAAAAAAGAAGATGTTGTGCTTTGACTGAATGTCACGGTCTTTAAATACGCCATAAGCATCGTCTTCCTCAATCATTCCATTAGCAGCAGATGCCACAGACCACAGAGATTTCTGCTTTATATGTGATGGACAAAATAATCCAACAAGAATATAGATGGTTTGGTGTTTTTCCACAGTGGTGCTAGTGGTTGGCATTTATGTTTCTGCTCTTACTGTTATTCTTAAAGGTGCTGACATGAAACACGCAGTATCTGCAGATGAAGTTCAGAACTGAAAAAGTTGATCGAAAAGTACTGTGAAATTAGTTCTTTGATCTTACATCTCCGTTCTGGTGAGTAAGGAACACTGTCATCTCCAACCCTGAGAGAAGAGTTATATAGAAATACTTGTAATATTTCAGACGTTACAGAGATATTTTGCCAGTTTAAAATCTGGAAGTGATTGGATTCCGGGGAAAGGAAATTATGTGATAAGGCGTGGTAAGAAGCAGTTTCATTTATGGCGTAGTTAAGCTGGGATGTCAGGATTTATGAATCGTTTTGGAAAGGTCTGAAAAGTTTTCACAGAAACTAAAGAGCGTCAGTGTGCTCTTGAAGTTCAAGCCGCTGTCAGCTCTTCAGTTCTCTCTTTTAATGTGGTATTTCAGCCTTTCTGTCCTATGACAACTGCCACCAAAACTCAATCATTTGGGCCCAATCATTTGTTGCTGTGGTTGTGACTGGAAGAAAAAACAAAATTCGCATTCTGCACGGGTTGTCAGGATGATTTGAAGGAGGAAGGGCAAAATCATGGGAGGCAAAAGAGACTGCAAGTATTTTCCCCATGGTTTTTTGTAATGGACGTCTAATAAGCCTCAGATTAAATTGTTTCACAGAATCACAGAACATTAGGGATTGGAAGGGACCTCAAAAGATCACCCAGTCCAATCCCCCCGCCACAGCAGGATCACCTAGCCCAAGTCTCACAGGAACATACCCAGGTGAGTTTTAAACCTCTCCAGAGAAGGGGACTCCACAGGAATCCTCCTGTGACCCCCCTGGGCAGCCCATTCCAGCTGTGGTAGGAAGAACATTAATCAGATATATGGATTGTGAACATGGAGAAAACATGATTAATTCCTATCTCTGCATTGCTCTGTGAACTGCCTTAAATTGTAGAGTTGGCTCTGCAATAAACTGGATAAATTGTCACAGGTGACTTGAAGCTCAGTCCAGAGCTGTGGCTAAGAGGTCAAAGCAGCAGAGGCAATGCTTAACTAGTTGTGACTTCATCAGAAACTACCAGAGCTGTGGCTAACAGGTCAAAGCAGCAGTGCTTAACTAGTCGTGACTTCATCAGAACTTACCAAAACCTGTGTCCTCTAACAAATGTTTTGTAGACTCTTTGATATGAGCAGGCTCTGGGAGACCCCTGACAGTCTTTTGGGGAAACTGTGATGTGCTGTTATTTCTGGTCGATACTAAACTACAAAGGAGAATGTACCAGTAACTGGCTGAATGGAATTTAGATCCCTTCAGGCTTCTACAACAGGTAAATTATTTTTAACCTTAGACACTACAGTATTTGCAACAGTCAGGGTAATTTAATAGCAGTTTTAGGTGCCAATTGTGATCTTAGAGTCAAGGTAAAAATACTACAAGAACAGACATCCTAAGGATGTAAGAAACTTCTGATTCTGGTGTGATCTGTAAAGGAGTGAATATATGAAACTAAAAGACAACTGTAGAAGTTTGGGAAGGGGAGCAGGGAAATCATCACCCATCGCTGCAGAACCTTTAAGCAATAATTAGCAAGAGTTCAAATAAAATCGCCTCCCAGATGCTTTGTCCATTCCTAGCCACAGAGGTTTAAACTGATACCAACAACTGTTTTTAGTTCTTGACTTGTGGTTTTCAATATTATTTCAGCACTAGCACAGTTCTCATATAAGCTGTTAATCAGATTCATGTGAGGCAGAGCGGGAAAGAGAATCTTTCCCCTGGCAAAGAGTTCGACGCTCTCATATTTAAGTGTTTAAAGCTGAAAGGTAAAGGGTAGCCGAGGTTATTTAAGAAACCTGCTGTCTTTTTTCCCAACAGGGAAGCACTCAAACACAGCACACCAGCTTCTAGCTTGAATCTTTTGGGGGGTGGTATTTGCTCAAAACTTGAAGGACTAGAGAATCCTAACAAAATCAACCTACTTCTGTATGCAAAATGACCACTGCAAATTCAAAGACTTGGAAACGTGAAAGTACAATGTTCTGACGCGCACACCTACTGCAGTCAAAACACTCCGAGCTATCTAACACACAGATCTGGACATTTAGATTCTCTTTGACCTATTTTTTATCATTAATGCTAAAGTACAGACACACATTGATTTTCATGTTTACAGAATCAAGAACATTAGGGATTGGAAGAGACCTTGAAAGATCACCTAGTCCAATCCCCCTGCCAGAGCAGGACCAAGTCGCATGTTGGGTTTCCCTCAGTTGGGGGAATGGGCTGCATTCCATACTTCCAAGTAAGATTTTATGCACAAACTAGGAGTGCTGAAAAATATGTTCTTACATCTTTTCACAAGCAGTTGGTTGAGAAATAAATCATATTCAGATTCTATGATTCTATGATTCGAAGCAAGCAAGGGCTCCAAAAGCTAAGAAAAAAGCAGATTATTTCTTTCAGCCTTAACTGTTATATTTGCAGCTTACCTCAACAGTGCTGGCATAACAGTCCAATCCCCTTGCCAGAGCAGGATCACCTAGACCGTGTTGCACAGGAACACATCCAGGCAGGTTTTAAACATCTCCAGAGAAGGAGACTCCCCAATTTCCCTGGGCAGCCTGTTCCAGTGCTCTTTTACCCTCACCATGAATAAGTTCATTCTTATATTGATGTGGAGCCTCCTGTGATCCAGCTTACACCCTTCTTGCTGCAGTCACACAGTTGTGTTGATGCAGCAGTCTTGCTACAAAGCTGCAGAAGCCGCAGGTTGCAGCCACTGCTCACTCTAATACACGGAGTTTCTAACACAGGACACATGCTTTACGCAGAGATTAACTTTTTCTGTTTACCTGGCGTCTTTTAGTTAAAGAGAAATCTACAGATTACTTTGATCACCACTTCTTTTATGTAATATTTTTTTCTCTCCAGTATGTGCAAGCCTTGCCATGTATTTTAGAGCAGACAAGCCAGCAGAATGCTGGTTCCAGTTCTAGGCTCTCTTTCATAAAGAGGAGGTGCTGGCTCAGTGACAGCATTACAAGGCTGCCTTTAATGGAAAGGTTTCTAAAGGATTCTGAAAGTAAACTTGATTGAGGGCATTTGTAAAAGTGCTAAACAAATTAGAAGAGCTTAATAGAAAATTGTAAGCACTTTAAAAGGAAGAAAACACATTTTTTTCCCCTTGTACAGTGATCTTGAAAAAACCTTTTAAATAAATAATGCTATGACATTTGATATAATTAGGTTCGAAACCTATCATGAAATGCCATCCATTTAAGGGTTTCTATTTAACAAACTATCAGGGCACTGGATGAGGGGGAAAAGAGAATCCTGATGAACAATTAAAAGAATGTCATCTCTTTACTCAATTCACTTTTATTTATTTAGCGAAGAAAACATTAATAGAAATTCAGATCCATTAGGACATTGTGATAACTCTAGAACATTAATTAACCTTCTCATGCTATTTGCATTATTACTTCTCAAATGAGCAGCTATTGTGTAACTTTCTTCCTTTGCAAAATGCAAAGACAAAAGCAGTTCTTTTTGGTCTTCTGTCTGCAGCTAGTATTGAAAAATACATCAGCATTTTGACCTGTTTGTGTTTAATTAACCGTCGACTGTTACAGGCTGAAGCCCAGCATTCAAAGATCAGGAACACATGATTGGTGAAAAGCCTCTAGCCCTCATGCAGCATCAAAACCAGACAATTCTTTCCATGCAAAAGGCTCTCATGGCTGCCAGATTGTACCTTTATCAAAAGGCCAAAACATAAGCACCACATTGACTTGCAGATGACCATGCGGCTCTTGAAGACAATTTAACCACAACTGTGCTCTTGGTTTGGCATTAATGCATCCTCCCAATTGTTTTAACGCTGTATGAGATCCAACATAATAATCCAACTGTCTATTTCGTATGCAGATAATTGTCTGATCTGATTTTCCTGGTTTAAACTGAAGCAGAATTGTTTGAGAACTGGGATTTCAACAGTCGGCACTGGAACAGGCTGCCTAGAGGTGGCTTTACCACCATTACTGGATGTGCTTAAAAATAACATAGATATGGAACTGAAGATCAGGGCTTAGCAATGGGCTTGGAACAGTTAGACTGATGGTCAGAATCTGTGATCCTGATGGTCTTTTCCAACTTAAATGATTCTATGTCCTGTAGGATTCTGTTAATTACCCCAATGAGAAAAAGAGTGCTCAGCAACAGTTGAGTTCTCTGGCAGCAAGGTCAGCATGTCAGCAAGTGCCACACAGGTAAGAGTCACGGACACGGTGTCAGAGTCTCAAATGACAGGTTTTATTTACAATACTGTACATGGCTAACACATCTCTTGGTATCCCCTGTGACAGCAGTCTGCAGGTCTCAATTACACTCGGTGCACTGATATGTGATTTCTATCTATACTGTGACAACAAAACCACATCCACACTCCTCTATCTAGGTAAGAACAGCCTTGGATCATCGAATCATAGAATCATTCAGGTTGGAAAAGACTCTTGGGATCGTGGAGTTCAACCATCAACCCTACTCTACAAGTTCACCCCTAAAACATATCCTGTAACAACACATCAGAGCATGTTTAAACTCATCCAGGGATGGGGACTCAACTACCACCCTGGGCAGCCCATTCCAATGCCTGACCACTTTTCCCATGAAGAATTTTTTCCTGATGTCCAGTCTAAACCTCTCCTGTTGGATCTTGAAACCTTTCCCACCCTGGTCCTGTCGCTAATTATCTGTGAGAAGAGACCAGCACCAACATCTCTACAATGTCCTTTCAGATAGTTGTAGAGGGTGATGAGGTCTCCCCTAAGCCCCCTCTTCCTCAACAAAACAGCCCCAACTCTCTCAATCTCTCCTTCTAAGATTTATTCTCCAGGCCCTTCACCAGCTTTGTAGGTCCTGTTTGTACAGCACACCAAAGATGCAGATAACCATTTTTGAGCACTTTCATTACCCATGCACTAGCAATTTCTCAGTAACACCTAACAGTCATAGTTCTGAATGCCAGCTTCATTCAGGCGCTGATGGCATTCATGTTTCCTCAGCTGTGTTGTCCTGAGCAACTTGCTGGCACACAGCATCACTTTCTAAAGCCTGCTGGTATTGACTCCCCATAAACCTGCACCTTGATCACCCAGGCACCCAAGCAGGAAATACAGTCACTGTAGCCACTAATTCACTGAGATAATGAAATTCTAGGTCTGTATAAGTGAAATTATTCATTAGGCACTTGATTAGAGTATGTTTTGTATGAACTCCTATATTTAGCCTCTGCTTTTTCTGCTGTGATACAAGAGAAGAAATTTGTTACCGATTCGTGTCCATTTGTTATAACTTCACTTTTTTTAAAAAACATTATTTTTCACCCTCAAATTAAAACTTAATAGGCTCGTAAGTTATCTTATTAAGATGCATATTTCAAAATGTAAAGGCTTTACCAAAGAGCAGAGCAGAATGGGGTGTTGTTCCTTCTCTGCCTTGTGAGGGAATTGCTCTGACTGGACACTTACTTACCTTGGAACAACACAAAAGTATTAAGTGTGTAATTTAATTTGAAATCTCATAATGACTTAAGGCATTTCAGAGTTATCACAGAAATTCAAGAAGCAATAAATAATACGTTGTATCGTTAAGGAATAAATTTTAATGCATTATGAGGCAAGGTGCTAAATAAATATGGGGGATTTGTTATTATTTCTGGAATATTTATGAGCTAATCTGGCCAAAACTCAAGTTTTATGATGTAGCAAACCAATAAATATTTTTAAACACTTTTAGTGCCATAAAAAAACTGGATCTACCTGCAGAATTAGCTGCTATCAATGTGAGTGCGATTGGCTGAAACAGACCTCTGAACACTTGTCTCTGTAGAGCGACGATGGTTTCACTCATGGGCTTTTAAATCCTTTGTTCAAGCAAATGAAGCAGGATGCAGTTTGTCCTTAGATCTGCAAACTAACAGGAAATTAGGAAATTATAGCTAAGAAAAAGATATAATTATTGGGCAACTAATAATAAGCAACGAGGCATTCCTCCAAATTCATTCTCAAGTCCCACAAATGGAATGTTTTTGTCATATGAAAACATAATTTTACAGCAGTCACCTATATCTTTGCTATATGTAGTTACAGATGCTATGTTAACCAACAAATATGCTTAAAATATGTGGAAGACAGTACACTGCATGAAATCTAGATGATACCTTTGTAATCTTCATATCAGTATGAGCATATATATATACACAGACATGCTTTCAACACTCACAACATTTCAGCCTGACTTTAAAGTCTTTATGTTGGTCTCCAGTAAAGAAGCTGCATTAATCAAAGAGCAGTCATCAAAGCAGAGTCTAGTAGATATCCCTCCTCACATGATGCCTCTGTCAACAGCAGAGCATGGGGAACTATTAGAAGTAAAAATAAGTCATGCCTTGAGGAACAGCCTGCTGAACTCCTAGAAGGCACACCTCGTGCTGCGCGTCACGGCTGTGTTGGCTGAACAGGACCTTCCTGAGCTCTAACATAGCCCTGCAGGATGTGAGCAGGACAGGCACAGGAATAAGGAAAGCAGCTGGGTGTCCAGGTGCCATCTGTGACTCAGGTTTAGGGGGCTGATCTGGGACCAAGTAAGGAAGCAAAGTCAGGAGGTCAGGATCAGGGGGTAGAAGGCACAAGGACAGCTGCTATACAGGTGGGTAGCAAAGATGAGAGCCTAAGCTTAAAAGCAGGCATGAAGCCAAGGAGCCACTGGCCTCCACTGACACATCTCTCCATCACACACCAGTGCTGGCCTTGAACCCTGGCACCTAAAGCCCCAGGTGTGGCAAAACAAGGTCCTGAGAAAGACTGATAGAGACCAGGAGTGTAGGAGATGCATAAAGGAAACAACCAAAGGCCATTGCAGGAGAATTGCTTTAATTATTCATCGATTCATAGAATATCAGGTTGGAAGGAACCTTAAGGGTCATCTAGTCCAGCCTATCATCCTAAAATTCTGTTTATTTACCTTTTTCCTGGTAAATGTCTGTGAGTGTTACTGCTTAGAACAGAGTGGGACAATTATTTGCATTGTTTTCTCTAAAGAAGCAGTTAGGGAGGTTCCTATACCAGAGACAGACTTCAGAGGAGAGAAAACTCTTGAAAGGTTGACAGAAGTTACTCCAAAGCAAATCAATAATCTGAATTATAGTAAATAGCCAGGATCGGGTGGTACCTGCAGAACAGCTCTTCTGTGGATCTTTTTAACCTCCTGCCTAAAATCCTTTTAAGTACAAAAACAATTGGAAGCTGTGAAACTGGTCTAAGCAAAAGGGTTCCAGCATGAATCCTCATCAGATAGAGAGAATTCTTATTTAAGTATCAGACTTTCAGATTAAAAAAACACCCTCAAAATACAAGAATCTCGTGCAGCCCATGTTACGCAGTCAATCAGTTTACGTTACTTCATTCCCTCTTCACCAAGTCAGGGCTTGCAATCTTTGAAGGAGCCCCCCAAGGCATGAATAAAGGCAATTCAGTCACTTCTTGCATTTCCTTGCAAGATCCTGCACAACAGAAGAGAGGATCCTCTCACAAAATAATCGATTGTAGAAAACAGTAAACGAGTAATAGGCCATCGGTGTTCACAGCGTAGAATGCTTGCCGGAAGCACGGGAAAATATCAGATGCTGATGCTATCTCCCAGTACAAGATCTAACAGCATCTCCAAAATCTAACTCAAAGAAAATGGTTGAGTTGCCAGCTTAAAGCAACAAACATTTTTTTCATCCAACAGATACCTGAATTCCATAATTCCCCGTGAAAGACCAATGTTCAGCGTGATTCAGGAGGAGATAAGAGGATAGATAGGCCACTCTAAGCACAGTAAATGCAACTGCTGAGTGATTTCACCAGTTCACCAGCAGCCACTACAGCTCTGTCAGCCGGTACGGTATCCTCCAGGCACCTGCTTCACAGTCAGCTACATATAACAAAAATCTGCCACAGCTCTGTGTCACAATGACCATCGATAAAGCAGGAAACATCACAGAGCTAAAGGAAAAAGAAATAAAGAGCAACTTCGGTGACTTTGCATCTCCAAAGAGTTCTACTCGAGACTATGCAAAGAGTTTCACTGATCAATTCTCTTTTTCATGATGGAACTTTTCATCTATTATTACCATGATAAAAACGAAACTGGTATTCATATTTTATTATGTATTATCTCCCTCTCTTGTGAAATTCATTCCGAATATAAATATTTATAGTATTAGCTAGATCGCTGGCAAGTACCTCCTGTTTCTTTGGTCTACTTATATAAAAGCAATTTGGGAAGGGCTCATTGTTTTCAGGGGGAGCAGCAGAAGCAGTTGACACTTTCCTGTAAGCAAAACTTTTTGCATTTAGTTCCTTAGATTCTTGATGGTTCCACGTGGTTTTGTTCCAGCCCTGCAAAAGCACCAACACTTCTTCCTATGCTTGTTTGAACTCTGACATCAGCCAGTCTGTGGGCAAGCAGATTCCCTTCTAAGTTCAGGGGTTTAGTCTGCTTGGCTGTTTTCTGAATATTGTTCATCTCCAGGATAATGGAACTGTGGCAGATAGCACCTTTTGTTAATGTCTTCCACGTTATCTGATGGAAGAACTCATCAGATTAGATTCTATGCTACTTTCCGAGGGAAGCTCACCATCCAAATTATGGTTTATTCTTAGGTTTCTAATCACTGCTTTTTGCTCAAACCTGTAACCAACTTCCCAAGATTTTCTAAACAATAAGGAGAAACAGGCTGTCCAATGCTCCAAACAAGATGTGAGCTAACTCCTGAGCAAAGTCATAGTAGGAACCACGTTCATACCGTTACTGTGCAGGTATCAGTGGAATGCAGGATGGAAAGATCTCTCACCCAAACTGATGCATTCATGCAAATCAGTGTTCTCACTGGACATTGGGCTTTTTCTCCACCGAAAGCTTCATTTTCTTCTGTTGGCCCACGTATCAGTTAAGCACAAAGGAGCGCCCTTGAAGTGACATAGTTAGGTATTTTTCTAGTACAGTCTCATACTCTCACTAATGGGACAGAGGTGGCTCTTCATGAGCAGTAAGCTCATCAACTTCAACAAGACCTTTAGCAACATTCAGGTCTGAAGACAGAAGTAAGGGATCGCCTGGAGTTCAAAAGGTGAAAGCTGGCTTCTAAATTCCAAGTAATTACAAATACTGTATCATAGAATCACAGAACGTCAGAGAATGGAAGGGACCTCAAAAGATCATCTAGTCCAATCAAATGTCTCCAGAGAAGGAGACTCCACAACCCCCCTGGGCAGCCCATTACAGTGCTCTGCCACCCTCACCGGGAAGAAGTTCCTTCTCATATTGATGTAGAACCTCCTCACACATTGAATATCAATTTTCAGCAATAACAATAAAAACCAGTCCCAAGTATGGCTGCACGTAAAAGCATTCGTTATAGCCACCTTTAATGATCAGTTCACAGAATCACAGAACATTAGGGATTGGAAGGGACCTCAAAAGATCATCTAGTCCAATCCCCTGCCACAGCAGGACCACCTAGACCAAGTCACACAGCAACGTGTCCAGGTGGGTTTTAAACATCTCCCGAGAAGAAGACTCCAAAACCCTGCTGGGCAGCCTGTTCCAGTGCTCTGTCACCCTCACCGTGAAGAAGTTCCTTCTGATATTCATATGGAACCTCCTGTGCTCCAGCTTACACCCATTGCCCCTTCTTCCATCACTAGATGACATTGACAAGAGGATGTGAAATGTGAATACGGCCACCTCCTTCTGTGACCGCATCTCCTTTTAGGACTTTCAAGCCACTATAAAGAATTAAGAAGTCACCTTGCTTCGTTTCACATTGATGTCTCTTCAACAGAAAAAACGATGTAGTAGCACTGCAGACTACTTCTGGGTATGGCTAAAAGCAATTTTTAATAGGTGTAAATCCTACATGTCCATTTTTTTGGTGGCTTTTAAATATTGAATGAGAGAAAGATGGTCATTATTAATATGGCGTGTTGGAAAGAAAATGAGTTCATAAATATGTTTGCATTATTTGGTTATAGCCTTCTATTTTGGGTCTCCACAGAAATCACGTTTAATATAAAGCATAAATTTAAAGCCACAAAATATATGCAGCAGAGATAAAGACTGCAGTACCATAAGCTGCTCCACAGCTACGCCGTACATCATCCAGATGTACCCTAAGCATTTATATCCTACCCTTTACTGGTTACTGTAAGCAAGGACAGTTAGTTTGGCCTTACTGGAACCAGACAAGAGAACCATCTTTCATGTTATAGATTAACCTGCCTCACAATCCCATGATAAATACACTGCTATTTTTTAATACATTATTTATTGAGTTTGTTTGTACTCACTGGATCTAAGAAGTTTGCAAAGTTTTACCTTACACTTTGTACACACAGATTAACCAGGAGTGGATAAATAAAACTTGAGGTGTGTATCTTAGATAAATAAAGAAAAGCCTTCTGGTTCTCATACCTGCAAAAACAACCCAATTGTAAAATAAAACAACCCATGCCTTGAAAAGTTACACCTTTTGGCTAACTATGAATTTTTTAAAGATGTCTAGATGTTAAAAACTTTGTGAATTTTACTGGGTTTTTTTGGTGAAAAATCAACCTCTTGAACAAGTGGCTTATTCGAGTCTAGTTTAGGTAATAGGAAGCTCAGGGACTACTGATTAGATGTGCTCCTGCCTTCATTGTCCAGTGACAAGAATGAGCTCTTCATTGCCTGAGGTTGGTCACTGAGGTCATATGATAACAGAATCACACAACATTCAGATTGGAAGGGACCTTGAAAGTTCATCTAGTCCAACAGCAACAGCAGGACCACCTAGACCAAGTCACACAGGAACATGTCCAGGAATGAAAACTCATGTCATCCTCTTACCATACACGTTCGGCAAGAGCCAAATGCAGCTTTGGGGGAGTAGAAATTACAGAGAAGCTTTCAGGTTTGTATTCTGAAAACAGTAGATGTTTATGGTCTTAACATCCATCAAGCCTGCAAGCAGCACCACTGGATCCAAGGGCCAGTTGGCAAATCTATTGTGAAGAATTTGCTTTTGAGAGTTTACAAGTAAGAATTCGCTGCGGGACGAAAATTGGCATCAGAGGCCCTGGAATAAAGAGCTCTCGAAATGATGCTGGTGCAGAAGGAAATAATTTCAGATCTAATTCGATATCTCAAACTGCAGAAAGTGTTCAAATGTGCTAAAATCCTGCCTTTTAGAGTACTGTTTCCAGGAAGGTGTCTGATAGAAAATTTTCAGTGCCAAGCCAAAACAGAATTATCTTCCATTAGAAGGAAGTAAATAGATCATTTCTCTCTGACCTCCAAAGAGGAAGAAGTGTTCCAGCCGCACGCCGGTGAAATGTAATAAAAAGAATGATACTCCTGGGATCCATTCTACCAACGAAAAGCCACTGAGCACACTAACAGCATAGATAATCAAGGTAGTTGCATGAAAAATGAGGAATTTAAAAGATTGCTGGGAACGGGACTCTAGCCAGTAAGAAGAAAAAGGCTTATAGACTAGCTAGGGGCAGTGAGTATAATGTAATATATTTCTGGCAGAAAACAAATAAGAAAATACTCATCTGCAATTACAGAAGATGTCAACTCTTTTGAACTACAGTTTGCAGAATCTATTTGTAAATACTGCTGCTTTTTTTCCTTATCTCCACCCCTCTCCCAGCACAATAACAGCATTAATAACGTGTCTACTAAGAAGTTCAGGAAATATTAATACACTCTGAAGCAGGGCAATATTTCACATTTCCACTGCACTGCACATTATCTGCAGCTTCAATCGGAAAGATGTGGATAAAATGAGTGCTTGGAATTTTGAGATCGATAGGGCTTTTTCATGCCTGCCCCCAACCCTGCATACAACAGCATAATGTTTTGCTCCAGGAAAATCCTGCTGGCTGTAACTGTTTTCCAGGCTCTCCCTGCCCTTAGGAAATTGAGCTGCATCCCCCAGTGCAGTTCATTTGTCTGGCTTGGCCCCGTGGGTATGGCACAGGAACTACCTCACCCACACACACAGATGGTTGGAAAGAGTTTTCCTAGGGACAGCAGCCATCTTTGTGCCAGTGAGGTTGGACTTCTGTCCAGAGATTGTTAGAAAGACCACTGGTCTGCACTAAGCGTGAGGAATGCTCACCAGGGTCCTACCTCTGTCCCACCTTGAGAGCTGGAGTCTGGACACCTACTCGCCAGAGCGAACAAAAGGTCCTCCTGTGCACACCAGTAAACTTGGCAGTAGTGCACCCACGTTTAGTGTTGGTAGCAGGGTTTGGAAGTGCTTAAATTCCTATCACAATATGCTGCTAGGAAAAAAAATCTTAGGCTTAAGTGATCCCAGCTGCTGACTTTTGGGAAGTCACAAAGATGATGCAGGGAGCAGAACACCTCCCTGATGAGGAAAGGCTGAGGGAGCTGGGTCTCTTGAGCCTGGAGAAAAGGAGACTGAGAGATGACCTCATTAATGTTTATAAATATGTGAAGGGTGGGTGTCAAGAGGATGGAGCCAGGCTCTGCTCAGTGGCATCTAGTTATGGGACAATGGGTGTGAGCTGGAACAGAGGAGGTTCCACATAAATATGAGAAGGAACTTCTTTACCGTGAGCCTGACAGAGCACTGGAATGGGCTGCCCCACGCAGGTTGTGGAGTCTCCTTCCCTGGAGATGTTTAAAACCAACCTGGCCGTGTTCCTGTGCAACTTGGTCTAGGTGATCCTGCTGTGGCAGGGGGATTGGACTGGATGAACTTTCGAGGTCCCTTCCAGTCCCTAATGCTCTGTGATTTCTGCCTGAGCAGGTTGAATTGACCTTGTAGCATCTACATAACTAGAGAAGATTCTACTGATTGTTTTGACAAAGCTTCCCTGCACCCCCAAAACCATTACACTGCATGAGCTAAGTAAGTTAGTGCTTTCATATCCTCTTTGTTCAGGACAAGACTCTGTTCCCTAGTCCATTCTAAATCACTCTGTGGTGGCAGCTTCACTGTGAGAGCTATGCTTTAGCAAGCCATCAACATTTTCTCAGCATTACAGCAAGAAGATAAAATACATAAACTCCAGTGTAAAGCACCGGTATATGAAATTAATACCTCAAATTAAGAATACCTTCAAACACTGGTGTTGTATGAAAATGCTTAATACATCTAGGCCAGTTGCCATGGAGATGGCAAAGCTTCCAGAATGATTTTGTAGTAATGGCAACAACTTTAGAACCTAAATGCTTCCAATTAGGCTATAAAGCTGCATAAACAGGGAGAAAAATGGCAATTGCTATTCTCAATACGGCTCAGCTATCTGACATATTTCTGAGCAGGTGTTTCAAGAAGAAAACAAGTATTAGCAGTTGCTGTGCTTGTACCTGTGGTATATTTTATCTAGAGAGGCCTCAGCTTTTACAGTGAGTGCTATAGTCCATACGCCTTTGAATTGAATTTAAGGTGCTCAATAACCATAACATCATCTTTTTGCAATTTTCTGTGATCTACATAAGAACTTCTGCACGTTAAGCACGAAAAGAGTCAGCAACAAACTGCTTACCTCCAGTAAACACATGTACTAGCTCATCAGGCTTAAGACATCACATTTGGCTCTAGCAGCATGGGGAACATCCTACATAAACTGTGTTCCAGTTTCACCAAAAATTAATTTGGTCTTTTTGGAGAAAGAAATTAGTGTTCTGCAAGGCTGAACATGTCGACTGCAATCAGAGAGAATTTTTGAGAGGCATTTTTCACTGCCCTGGCTGGCTGGAGCTGGGTCTCTTGAGCTTGGAGAAAAGGAGACTGGGGGGGTGACCTCATTAATGTTGATGAATATGTGTCAGGGGGATGCAGCCAGGCTCTTCTCAGGCTCTTCTCCTACCTCTACTGATAGGACAAGGGGCAGTGGGTGTGAGCTGGAACACAAGAGGTTCCATATCAATATCAGAAGGAACTTTGTCATGATGAGGGTGACAGAGCACTGGAACGGGCTGCCCAGGGAGGTGGTGGAGTCTCTTTCTCTGGAGACACTTAAAACCCACCTGGACATGTTCCTGTGTGACTGGATCTAGGTGATCCTGCAGTGGTGGGGGGATTGAACTGGGTGATCTTTTGAGGTCCCTTCCAATCCCTAACGTTCTGAGATTCCATGAAGCATGTCTCCTGTCCATTAATCCATGTTCTGTGTCTTTGTAAACCGAGTGACCTGTAAGCAACTTTAAATGCAATTTAAAACTAAGTTCACTGAATTTGCTAGACCTATATAACAGTAACTCAGAAATGATTGGGGAACAGATTCCTCTGAATCCTTCTCATGTTACCACTGTTGCTTTTCCTTTCTGAAAAAAGCATCATACTAATTACAGAGAGAACAAAGAGGGTCTGAAAATGGAATTAGCTCAATCTAACAGCCACAGTCTGATTTTCTATTACGAAAAATACACTGGTATTCCGTGGCACTTAGTGGCAGAGCATCCTGCTGGGGACAGTTCAGGCTGCCACACCACCCACAATGCTGCAAGAACAGAAAGACCAAGCTGCTGGTGCACGCTGCAATGGACAAAAACGTGCAGCAATTGTTCTTTATGCATGAGAGCATTATTCTTCTAAGTAAATGTTAGTGAAAAACATAGCAGGTGAACCAGTTCCTGCTTTCTTACAGTGACTGACGAAATATCTGTTCCACCAATACAAGCTTTCCAGTGATACTCGGGCAAGTGTAGAATGAAGGAGTCTCGTTGTCTCCACCAAACTTTGTCTGAAGGCAAGCCTAACCATAAGGGGTTTTGAAAAGCATCGGTCTAATGGTGCCAGAGGTCTCTATTCAGTTCCCTATTTTTTTGGAGAAAGCATCTATTATCCTGTATCTGCTCTGGGATTACAAATAAATTATATCTTTTGTGGAGCCTATCTATGTTTCTATAACTTCTGTGAGAGCCACATCTTCATGAAAGAGTTATTGTGCGCATCTTTTGTGAAAGCAGGCGATATTGAGATCTAAGATACGTTTGAGAGAGAACAATTACAGGAAGCAGGCTGGGAAACAAAACACGAAACCTTCTTATTTCACCAGAGAAAGTCAAATCAGAAGGAAACGTTTGCAACATGAGTTAACATCAGTATTAACTGAAATAACCCGTGCGTTTTAGCGCTCACGTGTGTGTGGTCTGTGGGGAATTTTCCAACTACACGTGTTTTTTTCCCCACTGCATCTGTCAGATACATCAGAGAGCCAAATGAAAATCTAGCACTTGGGAACATTATGTATTATAATACTACACCACACCCCCGGAGGGTTGCAGGTTCATAATTAAGTGAATAAATTACGAGGAAGTAGTTTGAGATTTTGAAAGTTCCACCTGTCCTTTAGGACGAGCATGTCAGGATAAATTCCGTTCAGTTACACTGAGCACAGGTTAAAGAAATAAAGAAGAAAAAAAAGATAAAAAGCAAAATAAAAGTATTAGTGTTCTGCATGAGGCTTCGTGTGTGTAAAAGTGAATTGACCTCATTTGCTGCTGCATTGGTTCATCATGTTACAGCTCCACGGAAGTGACGTGGAAATGGGTTTCAACTAGCAGAAAAATGGAGCAACAGTGTTTGACTGGGACTACATCTTGGTATTTTCAACCAGGGTACATAAACAAAACCAGCTAATAGTTGGTGATTATGTTAGTGCAATCCCAACCAACTGCTAAGGAGGTTTGCTCTTGCTCATACATTGTTTTTCTGCAGAAAGAAAAGCACTCAGCCATTCCCCATAATCAGTATTTTGAAATTTTGGAACAATTAGCACAGCAGGAGAACATTCACAACAACCAAGTTGTTTCCACTTGTTAACATCCAGACAGCACCTATAGTTTCCTTCTTTTTGTTTTACAGTAGTAACTCGAAGGAAATGGCAAGTAAAGATATGGCAGACCTCGTTTGGATTCAACCTGAGCTCACAATGAAGTGACTACATTGATCTCACTGAATTTCTTGCCAATCTGTCTTTAGCAAAGAAATGTTAGCTTTTCCAAGTGTGGGCTTTGTTCAGAGGTTTAACAGAACATTAGGGATTGGAAGGGACCTGGAAAGATCGTCTAATCCAATCCCCCCACCACAGCAGGACCACCTAGACCAAGTCACACAGAAACCTACCCAGGCGGGTTTTAAATGTCTCCAGAGAAGGGGACTCCACAACCCCCCTGGGCAGCCTGTTCCAGTGCTCTGTCACCCTCACCACGAAGAAGTTCCTTCTGATATTGATGTGGAACCTCCTGTGTTCCAGCTCACACCCACTGTCCCTTGTCTTATAACTAGATGCCACTCAGAAGAGCCTGGCTCCATCCTCCTGACATGCACCCTTCACATATTTATCAACATTAATGAGGTCATCCCTCAGTGTCCTCTTCTTCAAGCTAGAGAGAACCAGCTCCCTCAGCCTTTCCTCATCAGGGAGGTGCTCCACTCCCTTCATCATCTTTGTGGCTCTGCTCTGGACTCCAGAACTGGACACAATATTCCAGATGTGGTCTCACCAGGGCAGGGTAGAGTGGCAGGAGAACTTTTCTAGAACTGCTGACCACTCCACTTCTGACCCACCCAAGGATGCTGTTGGCCTTCTTAGCCACAAGGGCACAAGGATAGGAGAAGTTATTCCAAGCAAGATTGTGGGAGAGTGCTACAGCTGTTGGTAACTTCTCAAAGAGGCAAAGACAGATACAAGACACAAGCTGTAATCTAAGTTCTTCACACTGTTAGAAAATATTATAGCACCAACAGCCAGGTACCAAATTCTAACCAAGCAAACGATGCCGTGTCACTGTCAGCATAATTTCTGAGCAACCTCCCTGTGACAAACACTGGTCATTAAGAGCTTTGAGCCATCGACAGACTGACACGTGGGGACCTGCCATCCACACCACCTTCAGGAAAGGATCTTCCACACAGACTATATTTGGTTTCAATCACCTCCCACAGAAATCAGGAGTGAGATACCAACCAACTTCAGTGGAAACCAGTTAAAGCCATCAGAGTGTTCTTATCTTAATAAAACTTGAAATGTAACTAAAGGAAGACTTTGGGGAAAGCGAGACTTTGCCATGGGGGGAAAAACAATAAAGATTCACTAAAATCACTGCTTGCAGGAGATGGGGTGTTTCCACTGAGGAAGAAGGGCACTCGGGGTGGGGTGGGAGAAGAAAGCACTGGAACGCTGTATCTCCATGGTTTGAGCTTGCCCAGCTTGATTGCAGAGCCATCTTCTGGCTGCAAACAACAACTTCATTCTTGCTGGCTCTCACTTCAGCTCTGCATTCGGAGGGGGCTCAGTTTCCTGCCTTCAGCCACTTGAGGAAAATGACACAGAAAAGAAACAGGGTGGACACTGCTTTCTTCCTGAATCCAAATAGCCCAGTGACACCTCTGGATTCTAAATGAAGCTGCCTTCTGGTCTTGGGACCACTTATGGTTTGATAAGAGAATGATGAAGACAGTGGGAAAAGCCCTAGATAGAGCCTTTAAACAGCCTCCTTGCACAATGCATCTTCCCTGTTGTTTTGACTTCTGAAACACAGAACCACCTCGTTAATTTTGTTTCTTGATTTCTGAGCATTTTCTGGTTTGGGTTGATTGCTGTAAGTTTTAGCTAATACATTGTCAGGTTTTGAATTGATTACAGCGGTAGCGGTGTCTGACAAATGATTATGGCCCACACAGAAAACTAATCATGCAGCATCTCAAGTGGAGTGCGAGTGTTATAATATCCCTCTAGTTTACAACAAGTTTTTCTTCAGTTGCATGATTAGAAATGTCTGACCTGGCTGCAACGTAGGTCCCACCTCACGTATATCAGAAAGGCCCAAGATTACAGAGGCACCAACTTGCAAGTTTCTCAATGGGATAATTATGAGAGAAGGAAGGGAAATGGTAAGGAAAATGTTATATCAAAACCTCTCAGATATTCATTGAATGAAAAGAGGCTTCTACTAGGTGATCCTGCTCTGGCAGGGGGATTGGACTAGATGATCTTTCAAGGTCTCTTCCAGTCCCTGATGTTCTGTGGCTCTACATATTTGGAGCTGAGACTGCAAGAGATTGACCCCCATCCTGGAACATCAGAGGTCCGGCAGCTGTGGCTCAGAGGAAGATATAAGCTCCTCATACTCTGACAGGCTAAGCTGCACCTTCCACATTCCAGGTAACTGCTCTACTCACAGACCACCTCATTTATGTTGGAGCTGTTCCAGGCTCCATCTGCAGTTTCATTCCCATTAGAGTAATGATGTGAACCTCGATCTGACATTTACATTCCAGGAGAGTTTTGTAACCACAGGGACCCCAAATCCTTTCTGTTTTATTCAGAATACAGACTGATGAGAACAGCTCCAGAAGAACTAAGTCCATGAACAAGACTGAGTTTTCATCCTCTAGACAGCAGATTAGAGCTTCTCTGCAGGTACATGTCAAGCGATGGACAAAATGCTTGGTGTGTTAGCTTCCTTCTCCAAAAAAGAAACTGAACTTTGAGTAGTGGTTGAAGGCCATCATTATTAAAATTATCTTCTTTTTTCTTTTTTCAAAGGTTTAATTTTGTTGTACACTGACAAGAAAGCATTTGCTCCTGAAATTTGTGGAGACCAGCTGATACGACAGAAGATGGCCAATGAATACCAGCAGGCACCCTTGTGCTCTGGGCACAGAGTCCTTCAGGTTTTGTGGCTGATCCTGAGGCAGTTCACAGCAGAAAGTGAAATGCTGCTTCCTCAGCAACTCTGCAGCCATCAGGGAAATAAAGTTATTAAAGCCTGAATTTTATGAAAGACTTAAATCTCAAGTTCAATAGCACCGTCGCCAGGTGCTATCAAAATCAATGGCAGAACTCACTCCGCTTGAGCAGGGCTAGATCCCGACTAAACCCTAAAACACACTTCTGTTGTGTTTGAAGTGTTTGTGTTCTTTGCCTTATAGGGACACACACGCTTGTAAGGCAGCAAATGTGTTTAACACACTTTTAATATGTTTGGTATCTGATCAAGAACAGCTCACCTCTTTTCGTGATAATTTTCAGGTCTGGATTTCTATACTCTTTTGATGTTTTGCTGTTGCCATGGCTTACAAACTCCTTGCTTTTATGTTCACAGGAGCACAAGCGGACTGTTTAGTACACGTGGCATTGATGGCTGCTGAATGGAGGACTTCTGAAGTATCACCACACATCTCTTTGATATTTTGAAAACAAAAGTCCTATATGTAGTCTCTGCACAGTAAAGACTTTCAAATGATTTCCCAATAATAACTGAAAGAAGTTAAACTTCTTTTAATCACACTTTTTGATCACACTTTTTAGAACCCAAACAAGTTCTGGTAGGTATTTACATCCATTCTCACCACAAATTGTTTTCTGAATGTGTGCTAACTCGTAGCAAGTAAGAAAAAACATGCTGTTCATGAGTAAACATACTGTTTCACCATCACAGAACATTAGGGACTGGAAGTGACCTTGAAAGATCATCTAGTCCAATCCCCCTGCCACAGCAGCATCACCTAGATCAAGTTGCACAGAAACATATCCAGGCAGGTTTTATCTTTTTACTTAATTTCCTGAAATACTTCAAAACAACCCATCTTTCATAAAGCTCCAGGAAACACTGGGAAGAAGTTCCTTCTCATGTTTATGTGGAACCTCCTGTGTTCCAGCTCACACCCATTGCCCCTTGTCCTATCATTAGATGACACTGAGAAGAGCCTGGCTTGATCCTTCTGACACCCACCCTTTACATATCTATCAACATGAACGAGGTCACGCCTCAGTCTCCTTTTCTCCAAGCTAGAGAGACCCAGCTCCCTCAGCCTTTCCTCGTAAGGGAGATGTTTCAATCCCTTCATCAACTTTGTGGCTCTGTGTCCTTCTGGAACGGAGGGGCCCACAACTGGACACAATATTCCAGATGCAGAGTAGAGTGGCAGGAGAACCTCTTTTGATCTGCTAACCACTCCACTTCTGATCCAGTCCAGTATGCCATTGCCCTCCGTGGCCACAAGGACACATTGCAGGCTCATGGTCATCCTGCTGTCCACCAGGACCCCCAGGTCCCTTTCTTCTACACCACTCTCCAACAGGTCAGTCTCCAGCCTACACTGGTACCTGGGGGTGAAACTGCAGCGCTGGGTGTAAGCTTTCTGTTTTTTTCCTGACATATCTGCTGGTCACTACAGTAGTAACAACATTCTGGGGGCTCAGCTCAGCTACTTTTAAAGGGATCATTGTCACCAGTGTTTTAGTTTCTTATCATTTTCAGTTAGAGGGTATTTTTAACACTTCAAGTGCAAAATACTACAAAAAGAGGAAAAAGATAAAAAGAAATAAAAATATGTTCAAATGTTAATAACAGACAGATGCAAAAACCTTCTACACTTGCATGTGAAAATGGTAAAGACAAAATCAAAAGCACCTTTATCATTTCAATAGCAGTGGCTTTGTTTAGCTCTTCTCCTATGCACAAGCAGTATTTCCACATATTTGTGTTTGTTAAGCAGCCTCCTTATCTAAAAGTGTAATATTTGCTGCAAATTAAAATAATAAATATTTACAGCATTTATTTTTATTTTATGCCAGCTGTAATCAAGTTTATTTTTCTTTTTGTCATCGGAGGTTGTTCCTCCCTCATTTCTACTTCTGTTTCAGAAGAAAGAGAATCAGAGGTATGAGGCAGATGAGTGAATTAGACAGTGTAATTTGTCAAGACACAGATTTATAAAGCATCGTGTCTTCCAGGGAATTATATACAAATCATGGTAAGTTCTACGGGCACGGGAGAATATACTTCCTGGCTTTTCCTGTGATGCCATTTGTGATGTGATTTCAGAAGAAAAATAAATGATCAGTCTCTTGAAAGAAAAACACCTTTGACTGGGGGCATGGCTTCGATTAGTAGGTGCCTTATTCCTTTAAACAGTTGTCTGTTGAAATGTTTTTATGGGAAGCAAAACTTGGGGAAATGCAGTTACAGAAGATAGATGGAAGGGTAAGGTGAACAACATCCCACATTCATGGGTACAAGGAGCCATGGACAGGACCCGCACTCGGACCTGTTCGGTACGGACTTGTAAGCACAAGTTGCCATTGACAACATGCCACGTAAATGCTCGTTTGATGCAGTGCTAAGAAACTAGAAACTGGGTGCGTTCTCCGTGGATGTGTCCACAAAGTAACCTTTGAGAGAGTTCCTGGCTCTGATTTCTGAAATAACATACATGTCTTCTGCTTTCTGCTATTCATTCAGAGCTGGACATTTGACGAGCAAGAGCAAAATCTTTTGCCTCTTAACCTGACACCTCAAAACATGATTCTGAACTAAGGAATTTTCAGCCACATGTTATCTTCAAAGCTCGTGGCAGAATCACAGAACATTAAGGATTGGAAGGGACCTTGAAAGATCATCTAGTCCAATCCCCCTGCCACAGTAGGACCACCTAGACCAAGTCACACAGGCACATATCCAGGTGGGTTTGAAAGTTCTTCAGAGAAGGGGACTCCACAACCCCCCTGTCCAGCCCCTTCCAGTGCTCATCACCCTCACCATGAAGAAATTTCTTCTCATATTAATGTGGAACCTCCTATGTTCCAGCTTACACCCATCGCCCCTTGCCCTATCACTGGATGACATTCAGAAGAGCCTGGCTCCATCCTTCTGACACCCACTTTCCTCATATTTGTAAACATGAATGAGATCACCCCTTAGTCTCCTTTTCTCCAAGCTCAAGAGACGCATATCCCTCAGCCTTTCCTCACAACGGAGGTGTTCTACTGCCTTCATCATCTTCATGGCTCTGCGCTTGAGTCTCTCCAGCAGCTCCTGTCCAATTGCAGTGAAGATGTGCAGGAATCAACAGCACAACCCAGGAATTTGCCACTTTGCATGAAGGTGTCAATGACTTGTTTCAGAACGTGGCAATTTGGATGTCTGAAAAACTGATTTGCTCCTATTATCAGCCTATGAATGCATGACTTGTGCACCCAGAGCAGCAAGGAGAAAAGAAGCTCTTGCTTTTAAAAGCAGGAACATTCTCATGCTGCAACACTGAAGAAAAAGGAGAAAAACTCTACACTGGTCTACCAAATTGTTTTCCAGAAAGATGGGAATTAAATATCATCAACAACTCTCTATGTTGATTCTTGCTCAAGAAATCAGTGTTAATTCAAGACAAAATAAAAAGCTTGTAAAAAGTTAACCGCACTTGGGAAAACCTTACAAAACAAATAATTACCATCTGTGGATGAGTTTAAAAGATGCTTAGATGTAGTGTTGGGGGATCTGGTTTAGAGGTGAACTTGTAGAGTAGGATTGATGGTTGGACTGGATGATCCCAAAGGTCTTTTCCAACCAGAATGAGTCTATGAGTCTATTTTATGAAAAGAATAACAATATAATATATTGTATAATGTATATAGTATACAATAATAACATCATATATACAGAGGCAAATGCACTCCAATGTTATAATCCAATTTTAAGCCCATTTTTCAACAAAAACCTGTATTTAAACACCTTGTGTCAATATGGAAGAACTTAAATATATGCCTTAATGCTTTCTGGAAATAAGATTTATGCTACAAATTATGCTCTTTTAAAGCAAGTTTGTAATTATAATGTATTACCATTCATGTTGTCTATTTTCCTGCTCCATTTAATCAGGTTGGAAGGAAAGCCATTCTGGTAATTTAATCCTTGTTTGTAAATGGAAGAGAGGCTGGGAGCAGCTGTATGATGGGGAAACCAGGATTCAGATCCAGAAGCCTTTAGTGTGTGTCTTTGAAATGTTTGCCACTTGTTGTGGTGTCTGTGTAGGTTCCAGCACTCATCAAATCGTATTGACCACTCGGATACCATCGACCTCATTATCGACACTTAGAACACTGTGACATCCATAAAGGATGCTGTTGTCTCTTTTCCTGTGTGCTTAGCTACATTTCTGCCTGTAGATTTCTACCACAAAAGCATTGGAGACCTCTTTCTACTTTGGTTTCAATCAGGAACGTTATTTACACTGAACTATCAACACAAAGGAAGTTACACTGCACAGATGACAACCTTGAAATTGAGGGCTGTGAATAAACAAAGAGTTCAAACGTAAACTTCAGCTGGTTTTTCCTTAGTACACAATGGATTGGGGGCACAGGGTAAATTCCATCAACCTAATTAGGAAGCATTAAGTGCTCTTCCTCATTAATCAGCTCTTTAGTGATTTTCTGTGAAATTGCTATTGGATTTTTGTATAAAGGCAGTCTCTCTCTTCAAATTCTTCCACACCTGCCTTCACAGTGAGCAAGATGAATCATGCACTCACATGCCCGCACGCCCAAACGTATGAACTTGCACATTATCTACTCCTTCACAGCTGAGAAAGACAAAGAGGTAAAAGGAGATGGATCCTGAGCCTGACCATGTCACAGAAGCCACAGCATGACACCAAGCACGTGCCTTTTGCCTGACATAGCCATAGGGTTCAGAGCTGGGGATGCCTTCAGCAAGGAAAACAAGTCAGGCTGGAACAACATTGAGTCAGAGGAGTAAAGGGGATGAGGTGTGATTATCTGAAAGATCCATCTGCGCCTGGATTTGACTGAAGATGATATCCCAGCTAGTCAGCTGCTCTGACTACCTAGTGTTCTGTAGCACATGGAGTTTCATTAGCCTCACGCGCGAGATTATTATATTTACATCTGACTCTTAAAAGTTATTGTCAGAAAAATATCCAAATATTTTGTTGAATGCTCTCATTTGGACTCATTGCCATTACGAATTTTCTTTCAAGTATCTAAATGTTTTGTTGAATACTCTTATTTGGACTCATTACCATTATGAATTCTCTTTCAAGTATCTGTCAATGACATTTTAATTGGAAAACAATACAACACTATTTAAAGCCATATGTAGCATCGTATGATTTGGTGATGTGCTTTTTTCTCAGGAATGGGGATCATGAATTTTCATCTTTTCCACATGGGCCCCCTCTGGCTTGGCACCACACTTCCTTTCACTTGGACAAACCCCTGTATTTGGATTGGCAAAGGAATTCTGTCGTTTCCACATTGGTTCCCAGTTATGCATCCCATCTTGCAGTGAGGATTTTCATCATGATTAAAGTCTGAGAGAATTCATAAGTGTTTTGTATTTATTTCGTCTGTTTTAGCACTGGGAAGTGTCAGTACTGAACAGCCATTTGCTAGAAAGGTGTTGCATTTATTTCATGTGTTTTAACACCAGGAAGTGTCAGCATGGAACTGCCATTTGCTAGAAAGGTGTTGGTAATACATCCCTTCTAGTTTGGGGAGGAAAGAACTTGCAACACCTCTCGTCCACCTGATAATGTGTTTGGTTCTCGGTAACACATCCTTTCTAGTTTGGGGAGGAAAGAACTTGCAACACCTCTCGTCCACCTGATAATGTGTTTGGTTCTCGGTAACACATCCTTTCTAGTTTGGGGAGGAAAGAACTTGCAACACCTCTCATCCACCTGATAATGTGTTTGGTTCTCTTTCCATTTTTTAGCATCTACAAAATGGTTTTACAACCTAACTCTAGTAACTCTTCACAAAGTGAATTAATTGAGACTATAGCATCAAAGAATTATTAGGGATTGGAAGGGACCTCAAAAGATCATCCACTCCAATCCCCCTGCCACAGCAGGGCCACCTAGACCGAGTCACACAGGAACACATCCAGATGGGCTTTAAGCATCTCCAGAGAAGGAGACTCCACAACCCCCCCACTCCAGTGCTCTGTCACTCTGCAGTAAGTCTTAAACACAAGAGAGGTGACTTCTTTGTGCTGCCCTGTCTCTGGGATTTTAGGCTAATGAGAAAAGCCTCAGTGCACTTTACTGTAAGCTGATACCTGACCCAACAGATTTGAATCAATACAGAAGTGATGCAAAAGGGATCAGAATGAGGCCACTGAACTCTCGAACAGGAAAATGAACGAAAATATACGAAAACACCGTCAACAACTTGCAGAGGCACAGATTTTCCTTTAATAAGAGTGGGTACAATAGCTTTAATCTGCATCCCACTTGAGCCAAATTCATTTATGCCAACAGCACAGAGAATTGCTTTCATTTAAGTCGTGCTGCAGAAAAAAGCACATTCATGGGTTGGTTTTTTTTCCCCCAAAGAAGGTTTTTCACCCCTAACAAGCCAGGAAACTTATGAAAAAAATCCTGCAGCTTGTCAGCTTGACATTGTTTAATTTGCAACAGGCTGTAAACAGAAAATAGAAAATGGAAACTCTAATAGAGACAGGCAGAGACAAACCATATTTTTTTGTCACTAGAAAAATCTGCGTGGCAAGAAATGAATCATCTATGTTTGTCCCTGCGACATGACGTTAAGTCTCCCTACTCGTGCGTAAAGCATCCTGTTAGAAGGTACATACCTAGAGATAAATAAATGTCACCTTAGTCAAGTGCAGTCTTAATTCTAGTCAATGAATGAGCATTCTCGACCCACTCATGGATGCTTCCAATTTACATACTTCAGAAAGCATATAACGGTCTCATTTGCTTAAATGTCAAATAATGGAATCCTCCTGATAAATATCCACATAAAATTGAGAAGCATTCACAAACCCCCCAAGTGTAGCTCGACAAGTTTCGTTTTAAGCAGAATGTCTAAGTCAATACATGGGAGGGGAGCAATATCTAGTCTGAATTTCCACTGAGGAGATGGTCCTAAAGTTTATGCTAGTACACGTTCGTGTTTCTGATTCACCATAACATTTATTACAGCACCCAGTCCTTCCAATTACTGTGTAGCAGATGATTTGTTAACCAAAGCTAGTCGTGAGGAAAGTCTCCCAACCATACTCCCCCTCAGGCAGACTGTTTGCTGGGTGAGGAGCACTCCTATTTATCCTAAAGTCTTTTAATATTTCCATGTGTTTTAAACATTAGCTTTTCTTGCTTGAGGTTGCTTTGTCAAGCATATAATATGTATGAGAATGAAGCGAATACAATACTTGAGGCCGCTGAAAGACTCTTGAAAACAAGGTCTTGTAGTATCAAAATGATTTCAGTAACACAGCGACTGATCACGAATACAAACAACCCGTAACAGGTCCCCCCAGGCGACTCTGTGCAGAACTGTACATTTAAATATTTAATTATTTATCACCAAAGGACTGAGAAGAGAGATCTTGAGCTACAGTGACTCATAAGATAAAATCAGAAAATGGATCTTGGGTCATTCCCAGTCCTCAGCCTTAGAAAGATCTGCGGTATCTAGTGATGACACTGAGGCCTCGGAAGAGTTTGAAGATGTCGAGAAATGTAACGGCGAGGAATTCAGGCTCATTCAGAACTGTGTGGTCTAGGTGATCCTGTTGCATCACGGGGATTGGACTAGAAGATCTTTTGAGGTCCCTTCCAATCCCTAATGATTCTATGATATGCACCATAGCACATGCAGTGCACACTCCTTGGTAAGCCAGGGTATGGAAGGTGCTACTATACCCGAGTGAGCAACTAACGCGCTGGTTCAAGTAGTTGCAACCACTGGGTTGTTTTTTTCCTTTTCCCTTTGCTTCTCCTGCTCTAAGCGGGTCTTGTAACACTGAGCCATCCACATGCCATTTCAGTTGCATGGGCTAGCTGTAAGCTGTCATGTCATTCACATTTTTCTTTCCCACTCAGACATGGTTCTTCTATTGTGTCTAAATTTCACTTGGCAATTTCTCCACTGTTGAAAATAAACCATTTATGGTAAACAAAACGTAGTTGATTTGGAGAGTGTAATAGAGCCCTTGTGTGAATCATTGTTGTCCCAACTCTTCAAGTAAATTAATAAGTTTAAGCACATTGAATCAGGCAGTGACTCAACAAATGCTTGAGCTGGGCTTAAATAAGGGTTGATGAGTCCTGTTTGCTAATTGGGGCCATTAAGACTAAATATAACCAAAAGTGGAGTATCCTTCTCTGGAGATGTTTAAAACTTGCCTGGCCATATTCCTGTGTAACCCAGCCTGGGTGGTCCTGCTCTGGCAGGGGGATTGGACTAGATGATCTTTCGAGGTCCCTTCCAACCCTTAATGTTCTGTGATTCTGTAATAGGCAAGAGAAGAATACACTGGGGGAAAGAAAGCTGGGGAGAGGGCTTTTTAATAATGCACTTAAAGCTGAAGAAAAAGGTGTCATGACTAAAAACACTCGATGTTAAGAAGAAAACAAAGCAGCAAAGAGAAATGAAAAGCACATCAGTGAGGTGGGTTAAAAAAAATTAAGCTCAAGACTCAGATAAACAGCAGAGTAGAATCCAAATCAAACTGTGCTTTTGTAATTACAGTCAGTTTTTCCGTAGTTCATCCAATTATCTAAAATGTGACTCAAAAGCACTTGACTTACAGTCTATAGTGCTTTTCTAGGTATTCTCAAAAGTCAGGTGTGCGCTGGTTTCATCTCAGACAAACAGTTCCCACTCGGTCTGCCCGTAGCAGGTGACCCACTCCTCAGCACTACATGCACCACTGTGCCAGCTGTGTGCAGCAAGGTCAGCCAAGCTGCTGAGGAGGAACTCAAGATCAGTGCCTCCACTGATAAAGTCAATGTGAAGAGAGATAGAAGTGAGATGGGGCCTTGGTTTTCCCTTGTGAGCAGTTCCTAAGCTGTGTTGCACCCTTGCTTTGTTTCTGACCTTGCCCCAGATCCTGACCCCTGCTTGCCACACCAAATGATTCCTTGCTAGAGATGCCACATTTACACCTAGCGCCTGGCTCCTCGTCCCTTGCAGAGTAGTCAGCTCTGTACAAAATGGTGTTCTGGAGCCCAGGGTCTGCATAAAACCACCTTGTGTAATTCTAAGATCCTGCAAAGCTCCTAGGGTCACACTAGTTTGGGCAGTCATTAACCCTCTTCTAATTTACTTCTCAACTCACAGGCATAAACAATCACCCTGGCTACCACAACAAAGGTGACAGCCAGAACCACAATTACTCCTGCCTTTTGGCCAGGTCACCTTACTGGAGACATTTTGAGGTGAATGTCCATTCTGTCAAACTGCTTTTTTACTGGCAGATTTAAAGTCTCACCAGATCAAGTTATGAACTTAACATCAGAGGGCTCCATGCAGTCTGGTAACTCTGAGTGCTTGGGGTAGGGTACAAGCCACTGCCTGTGCTGAGAGAGGAGCTAGGTACATAATCATCAGACTTCTGCTGTGGGACAGCATCTTCCTATCCATAGTTAGATCCTCACGGGATGTTAACAGACTGTAGATAAAGTACACCTTGTATGATGTGGATAAGTTACTTACGTAATGACCAAGTCCTTGAGAATGGAAATCCAGGCATTAAACCAGGAGACTCTGTAGCAGTGGGAAATCTCTGTCTTATCACTGAAAGAGGAGGTTTCCTCCATCTTCAGTCTTTTAATAAGGGGAATCTGGAAGAATTACCCATGTTTCCTTAAAGACCATCTTGACATATGTGTTGGGAAACTTTTCAGGTGAATTGGGTTGTGCTTTCATTCCATCTGGTTTTCTCCCTGAAGATGCTGCAGGTGGCGATTCTTTGTGTCCTTGGGTGACAGAACAGACAGTGGTTAAGTGTCCTGTGGCAGTGGAAAAAGCACAAAACCAAGAAACAACCTGCAAAGTGTTTGAAGATCAGCTGCCAGCAGACGCGTTCTGATCAGAGACAATGAAGGAGTACATCCCAAGGCATTTTCCTTTGGGGATCTGTGAAGGAAATTGTTGAACATGGATGGATTTTCTACAAAGCTGCTTTCAGTTTTTCTTTTCCCCGTGCCTTAACGATGGTAGTCCTTCAGGCAACCCCAGGGGCAGGTAATCGGTTCTGTGCGTAATCAATAGGCACACGCTATCAGGAAATTAAACTAATATTTCTAGCAAGGCAAATGACAATATGAATTCAGCAGTTGGCTTTGAAAGATTGATGTCAACTTCAGTAAGATAACAACCAGATTTTTCACAGTGGCTTCAGATCCCTCAATGTTTGTGGCACAGATTTCCAGAGATCTTCAAGCATTTGCTTTAAAAAAAGAGAAATCAGATCACCCTCACAAAGACTTTGTGTTACGTGAACCTGAGAACATTGTCAACCCAAGCCTGCTGAACCTTTCCCACCAGTTTCACATGGACAGCCCATGAATGGTTGAATGTTCAGCATTACAGAGTTCTGTCATCTGTTTACCTCAGCTGATCCTGCTTTCTATTTCTGGGGCAAAACACTCAGTCATTTGTGATATTTCAGTTTAATTTAGGTCGAAAGAATTTTTCTGGCACCTAGTTCTAATCTCAAAATATCAAGTATGAGATTTTTCAGACTAGGATCACCCTCTCTCGTGTGAAACTGTTAACAGTGGCATTCCTAACAATTAAGAGGGTTACTTTTATGTCTTCCTGATGAGAAAACAGAACCTTGGGTACTAAGATGGATGTGAAGTCCTAGTGATGGTGCTGACCATTTGATTCACACAAATCTAATCACTTCTTCTAGGTTGCTCTTTGAATGCTCTGGGCAAAGTCTCTGTTTCAGTGCTACTCACACGTTCTGAGCTCACAGAGCCCTGTGCCTGCACTTGAGATGCACACAAAGCCTTATCCTAGGACCATTTTTCAGCAAAACCAGCCCATGGCTTAAATATTTGACTGGGAAGGAGAAATTAGTTTTTCCCCAGAAGATCATTTATTCATTAAGAATTACACATGGGGACAGGTGGAAGTATTTTTTAATTCTAATGTTCACCAAATTGTTTCTAGTGAAGCAAAAATAACCATTTTGAGAAGTAATAAAACCCTGCTTCTGGTGAACATTTCTCTCCCTGAAATGAAAACAATCTAATGCAGGTCAACCTTGGTGCCACAAGGAGACTGCCTTTAATTTTTGCTTGCTTCTCCGGTAGAAAATGGAATTATTATTTCTGTTTAATCTGACTGTTTTTTCAGTCAAGGTAGATGCTCACATTCCACTAATTCACCTAGTGCTTCCAGCACAGACAGGAGCTGGAACACGGTCTTTGGACTACAAACAACAGTCCAACCCAGAGCAGTCCTAGCTCTGTGAAGAAAAGGTAAAATAACTCACATTTGATCTCATGAGCCTACAGCAACGGGAAAAAACACCCCGACCTTCCTGAATCAGAGGATGCCCTAGAGTGGCTGAAGCACGCTGGGAGGCACCAACCCAACAAAACAACAGCGTATAAAAACAGAGTGTTTGAAGCTGTGGGAGGAGGACAGGTTGATCTGCCTTGCTACCAGACACTGAAGTGTGCTGTGTGCTCCAGTAACCCAATTTACAACCCCTTGGGGAAGAACAGAGAGCCATAGAGTGCTTAGCAGGGTTCAGACCTGCTGGAGAGGCTGCAGGAGCTTCCCTATCTAAAAGCACCCTCCAAGCCCTCACTGATCTTTATAAAGTTTACTCTGGAAAGATGGGTAAGAGTTTAGTGCTAATAGGCAAGAGTTTCTTTCCAGCACGGTTTACATCAGCATATCCTTTCTTGTTTGCTTCACTCTAGCAGAGGTCTGTTATTTTCCTCCTGCAAACAGAGGTAACAAGTGTTTTATTTCTATCCTCTCTTGAGTGGGGTGACAGCACTGACTGAAGGATGACACAGAAGCTGCTTAAAAGGAATCAGATCATAGGATACGTTGAAAACATGGGTCAAAGAAACACAGAGAGCAGTTTTCAAAGGCAGGTGTAGTACCCATTCAGAATACATTTCGTTTTCAGATTAATTCCTTCCATTCAGAGTTGGATCTGAGAAAACAAGCTGCCATTAGAACAGTCCCAGCTGTGTCGAGGTTGAATAACAATTAGAAGTCATTCCCAGCTGCACCTCTGCAATCCATGCATCAGGAAGTCATAAAAGAGAGTTCACCACAAGCCCTCTGGTTGTGCCTCCTGTCGCCAGTGGCCAGCACGGCTTTGCTGCAGCCCCCTCTGGTTATGTATTTTTTCATGGGGAGTCACCTGTTTGGAGCCAGATGTTTACACGCTCCCCAAAAGGAAGCATTTAAACAGAGCGGCGTTATCAGGTAAGGTCCAGCCCAGTGCACAGACCTTCTCCGATGGCAGAAATGAAAGGTTTGTTGTGAGAAGCCCTTCTAGCCTGTTGGAAACATCAATACCACACGCTGGGGCTGGCACTCTCCAAGAAATAAATATTGATTTCTCTCTTTCCTTCTGTACAAGTGGTAGGCGATGGCTTTCTGCACTCTGAATCTTTTCATTGTTTTAAGGCTGACAGATTCTGTACGTATGGGATTTTTATGGTTTCATTTTCCTCCTGCTTTCTGCTGCCTCCCTGCCCCACCCCTGCTTTGCCTGTAAAACTTTCAGGGATGATGATTTGGCTTGTTTTTGGGGTAGACAAGATAGCAAAGGAATAGTTGAAATTGATGTAGTGCCACAGTCAGGTCTGATCCATCTAATTTTGGCATTACCATCAGGAACATCGTGCCGCTTTCCAGGGAACACAAGGTGCTAGCAGTGACAAAACCTTCCTGTTTTATAAAACAGTTTTCCTGCAAATCACGCTGTGAGACAGGTTTGCCATGTAACAGTGAACTGTGGATGCTACATTCCACCGAGTTCAACTACTGCAAACACCCAGTCTTGCTCTCTGTCCAGTAGAGTCCGCAGTGCCACCAATTAAATCAACGTGCGTGGCAGAATGGAAACGGGAAGGCAGAGCACACCTCTGCCTCGCACTTGGGCACGTGTGTTTCAAGCGATCCCAATGCTGAGCAGAGTTTGAAGCAGAACGCAAAGGACAACAGCAGAGAGTGGTTTTTTTCCCTGTGTAACATCAACTATTCTTCAATATTAGGTATGTGTCATGAAACACTTACAAAATAGTTACTCATTTTCCTGAAGGTCATCCAGACACAGTAAGTCCATTTCATTTTCTTGACAAGAGATGCAGGCTTGTTATGTACTGTATGAAACATGACAGTGAGTGACTGTCCCTCCAATCCATTTCAAGCAAATATAATTTTACCTCTGAGGAACAGGGAGAGAGAGAAGGCAGCTGAATCTGGTCCAGCTGTACCTGTGCTTACCCAGGGACAACAGCTGGAGGGAATGTGTTGCAGAAGTACTGACATGAGCTACAAGAAATCCTTTCCTCCCTCAAACTTTGGCGCTGCCTGGGGATGTGATTTCTGCCCTGTGTTGCCATCAGTGCTGGGCAGGTGTCTAGGCACTGTGGTCGACACGATACCAAGGAAAGGGCTGGAGAGCTGGTGCTGCAAGACACAGCCCTGGCCCTTGTGTTTACTAGTGTAAGGGCAGCCAGGGTGGGAAGGTGCGAGGGTACAAAACCGTGTGGTGCATTCAGCTCAGGTTCTGCCAGCTGATGCAGGAAGCACACAGACACAAAAAGGAGGTGTGAACCTGGGTTTCACCGTGATGCCAGTAGCTCATAATAGCTACTAAGAATAGAATGCTTTCCTATATTTTTTGAACGCTGAGGCTACTTATTTTTCATTCGTGCAACATCTTTGCTAAGCTTATGTCTTATGTGACTTTCATCTCAGTCAAATAATCTGTGATCCTTTTCGTGTTTCATTTATCTGGACACAACACCTTGTACTCTGCAGGGATTTGAAATGTGTGCCACTGATGATTGGATATTTCTTGTAGCAAATTTTTAATTTCTGTCTGACTACCTTGTGGCACTCAATAACACGAGGTCTTTGGAAACACCGACGCAGCTCCCATTTGGGAATGGCACATATGCAGGCTGGCATTTTAGCGCAGGCTTTTAGCATCTTCTCTAGTGCTTGTGTTAGTCGTGTGATGAGGATGAGGCAGGCAGGTCCTTTCAGAACAGGAAAAATCTAAAGAGGTGCCAGGTTGAGATACGAGCAAATGAAACAATTAAATGGAGTGTCAAGCGTGTGTGGTAAAGAAAAACAAGCAGTCAAAACTAATGAATTAAAATTTGCCTGGGAATTGGTGAATAATAAGAGCCATGACTTATGAGACAGCTGGTAAGTGTTGCCAAATTGTTTTCTGTCTATCTTTTTGGCAATTAAAGTTTATGAAGACACTGACCTATAGCTGATGCTATATAATCTCTGAGAATGGAAATAGTAAAGATATGAGAGAAGCTTTCTTACTGATGTGAAATGACAGGCATTCTTGAGCACGTAACAGTTATATTCACTGTATTTTTATAATATTATAAAGATAATTTGATAAATACCACATCTGGAGTATTGTGTGCAGTTCTGGGCCCCGCAGTTCCAGAACGACATGGAGCTGCTGGAGAGTCCAGCATAGAGCAACGAGGATGATGAAGGAAGTGGAGCACCTCCCTTACGAGGAAAGGCTGAGGGAGCTGGGTCTCTTTAACTTGGAGAAGAGGACACTGAGTGGTGACCTCATTAATGTCTAGAAATATGTGAAGGGTGAGTGTCAGAAGGATGGAGCCAGGCTCTTCTTGATGTCATCTAACAATAGGACAAGGGACAATAGGTGTGAGCTGAGGTTCCATATAGATATGAGAAAGAACTTCTTCACAGTGAGGGTGCCAGAGCACTGGAACTGACTGCCCAGGGGGGTTGTGGAGTCTTCTTCTCTGGAGACGTTTAAACGCACCTGGATGTGTTCCTGTGCGACTTGGTCTAGGTGATGCTGCTGTGGCAGGGGGATTGGACTGGATGATCTTTCAAGGTCCCTTCCAATCCCTAATGATTCTATTAAATACAGTAACAGTGTTGAGATGTCAGGTGACAGAATATTTGCTCTGTATTGTTTCTGAAGAGTTTGTGCTTTTAAGCTCCCCAAAGAACCTCTCTCTGTTTAGTACTTCACCTGCTAGGCTTGACTAGTTCCATGGCCACAATATTGCCCACACTAGACATCTTGCCTAAAACGCAGACAATTGAACTTTCCAGCTGCCTGCCTTACTGTTTAAAGTCCAGTATTGGTGTTTTGCCTGGGTGTATTTTGTAATTAAGAAAAATTCTAATCACATATCAAAGAGAGGAAGAGATTTCACATTCAGGTAATTGTGGTGTTCAGCTTAAGAAGACTTGAGCTAAGTTCACTGACAAGCTAATGGAAAAACCTATGACACTAAGACAAAGTAAAACTACGACAAGAACTTATGGCACTAAGACAAGAACAACCTTGAACTTGTCTCAAGTTCTGTGTTATTCTTTTTTTTTTTCTTTCTAATATCATAGAATCATAGAATAATTTTTGCTGGAAGACACCTTCAAGACCATCAAGTCCACCTTTTCGTAGCCCTACTGATATCACTAAACCATGTCCCACAGTGAAACATCTACCCTTCTCTTAAACACCTCCAGGAACAGTGACCCAACCCCTTCCCTGTGCATTCTATTCCAATGCCTGACAACCTTTTCAGGAAAGAGATTCCTCCTGACATCCAACCTGAAACTCCCCTGGAGCAATGTAAGGTCTTTTCCCTTGGTCCTATTATTGGCCACTAAGGAGAACAGATCAGCCCCTGCCTCTCTACAACCTCCTTTCAAGAAGTTGTAGAAAAGCTAACCCGTCCCAGATCCCTCAGCTGTTCCTCATACAACACGTGTTCCAAATCATTTACTAGCTTTGTAGCCACCTCAGTACCCTGTCCAGCACTTCAATGTCTCTCTTGTAGTGAGGGACTCAACATTTAGAAAATTTAGAAGCAAGTTCTGTGGGTTTTTTTCTAATCTTCTGGATTTTCATGAAACATTACCCTGCAACATGATTTTTAAATGTGAAAAAATATTTCTGGGAACAAGATACACCCTTTGATAAGGAAAATCAGCATCTATCGCTTTTCATTTTTTACTTTTGGGTAAAATTCCTCAAATTTGGCTATCAAAGTCTAGACTGTCTTTGTCTTTTAAGCCAGTAATTTTTTCCCCTCTTATTCTTTCTTATTTTGAAAACCCTAGAACTTTAATGTCATTGTCATCTGTTACTCAATGATTGTGGGATCAGTTTGAATGAAATGTTCTAAAATGATGTGTAAAGGAGAACGAAGTTTTGTTAAGAAATTGTGAAAACTTGCGTGAATAATTGCAATCATTTTTTCTTGGCAAAGTCTGGGAGGCCTGCCAGGAAGACTCTGTCTCTCTGACAGAAGCTACTTAGCACTGCAGATACAAAGGAGTAAATATGTAAATATTAGTGCCAATAATAAATCTTACACAGAATGTATTTATAGCAGAGGAAAAGGTGGCTGTTGAAACTTTGATTTTACTCCACCATCACTGCAATCAACAACGAATGCTGAATGTTCTACAACATTTTATGAAGACATGTACATATCTAGTAAGAATTGGATGGAGATTTGATAAGCATAATGCAAGATGACAAACTACCAACTGAAAACATCTCTGACTGCCGCTAACCTGGCCAAAATCCAGAGTATGGCATTTTCACAAGAAGAATGGCACAAAGGCTGCTAAACTGAGGAGCAGTAAACAACTTGGAGCTGAGAAAAGCAACAACAGTCTCAAGCCAAACAAGATTCTAATGAGTTTGTCTCCAGAGCACTTATCATTTGAATGATCCTGGAATGAAAATGCAAATATGGATTGGAACTGGGTGGAAAGATGTCTGAAGTAGACAGGGTGTATCCAGACCTAAGCTGTCACAGACTTTGAGTCTCCTTCTCTGGAGACATTTTAAACCTGCTTGGATATGTTCCTGTGTGACTTGGCAGGGGGACTGGACTAGATGATCTTTCAAGGTCCCTTCCAATCCCTAATGTTCTATGACTCTGTGACATGATTCTCTATATTCAGATCCTCAGTTACTAGCCCAAGTCCCTGTCACTCAGTCCTAATTTGCCTTTCTGAGGCTGATATCGTGTAGCAGAGTTTTCTACGACAATTTGCAACAGCTAAGGATTTCCTCTCCTACGTTTCAAAAGCACAGATTGCAAGAACCTAATTTACCACTCTTGATCATACCCAGAAACATCCGAGTGATGAAGCTGGGGAATCCCATGAGCATTGAAGCCTCAGAGGGAAACTGGGATTACAACTGAAAGGTGGATAATATCTCCAGTACCACTTGGCAATTTCAGACAGCGTACAGTGCATTACCACACTTCCCTGCCATTTGGTGCTTGGATGTCATAAATTACATTGACACTCCATTAACATAGGCAAGTAGAGTAAATAATTGCTCTCTCCAGAGAAACATTAGAAACCATTGTAATAACAGAGATCTGCAGCACACGTGAGCCAATCACCATTAGAAACACACATACCTCAACTGGTTTTCTTTTGTCGTTCCCACAGCTAAGCCAAAATTACTTCCCTTTTAGTGTTGTACTTTGGGGCTGCTATTCTGGCAGTAATTTGTCACATACAATCATGTTTTAATGTGTAAAGTGAGAAAACTAGCTTACAGAAAGGAGTACAGAAGATATCCACGGAATCACATGTGTGAGGTATTTTTCAAGGAAAATTAGAAATTAGAACAATGCTCTGCCCTAACAGCAATTTTTTTTTCCTCAGTGAAAGATGAGGAATGAACCCACAAGGTGAAGTACTTCATGTAGAACAGAGAAGAAATACTGTTGAAATGGCAGGCTACTCCTCAACATGGATCGTGGTACAGAGCAGTCCCTCTGGTGACCACAGTGATACAGCCCTGGCTGACAAATACCCTATAGAGCTGCACACAGAACTCATGCAATGTGTTTGGGTCAGGCACTGTGAGGTTTCTTCATGCCCTTATGCTACCACACCCCTGCCAAGAGCCGTATTAATTACTGTGGTTCTGTGCTTTCCATTTAGCATGTAGCATGGATCAAGTCATAGGTTTATTTTTCAAAAGCCAGAGGCAAAGTAAGTTCAGATCAAATAATAACATTCCTGACTCCTGCAGACAAAGAAGACTTGGAAGAAGCAGTCTTGGAAGAGAGAAAGTGTAGAAAATGCAACAACTGCAAAATAAACTTAAGCAGAGAGAATGTTTTAAATATCGTAGAATCATTAGGGATTGGAAAGGACTTTGAAAGATCATCTAGTCCAATCCCCCTGCCACAGCAGGATCACCTAGACCAAGTCACACAGGAACATGTCCAGGTAGGTTTTAAACCTCTCCAGAGGAGACTAATATGTCTAACTCTGCAAGCATGGAGACACATGGGAGCAAATACTGGTGTTTGCTATGGATGAACACACAGTGTTTCACAGAACATTAGGGATTGGAAGGGAACTGGAAAGATCATCCAGTCCAATCCCCCCACCACAGCAGGACCACTTAGATCAAATCACACAGGAACATGTCCAGGTGAGTTTTAAATGTGTGAAAATAATACAATCCCTCAATCAACTTATCTTGCAAGACTAAAATCCACAACTAGCTGAGCAAAGTGCTTCTAAGAGGTATTTATTCTTTCTTGCTCAGTGGACAATGCTTTATTTTTCCAAAGAAAAAGATAGAGCAAAATCTTTTTAAGCACCTCACATGATCACCGTGAGAAGGAGGATGGCAAGAAAAACCCCAGAAAATTCTCTGTTAAGTTCAAAATTATATCTAGACTAACCAAGATTTGCTGAAGCTCCCATTCCCTCACTGCTAAGTCCTTGAAATCCATTTTAGTATAATCCTCAAGCTACAAGGTCATAAATAGGGAGCTGGACCTTCAGCCACTGTAAATGTGGGCAATTCTATGGAGTTCCTATTGAACCCTGCAAGCGAGATCAGCTGAAAACTAATCCCCATATGCTTTGCTGTGCTTTCATTTTTAGTTGCCCAACTCCATTAAATATTGCTAATTAAAAAAAAAAAATCAATGTGTATGTAGCACTGTTTAATGGAGAGAAAGGTTTTCAGTATCTAAAAGAGATTCTCTGCTCAACCCCAAGCACTGTGGGAACTCACCTGTTATAGGTGATCCTGCTGTGGTGGGGGGATGGGACTAGATGACCTTTCGAGGTCCCTTCCAATTGCTAATGTCCTGTGATTCTGTGATTGTATTAGTAATATGATATTGCTGTGATAAGCACAGTAACATCTGACCCAGACAGCAATATTCTATTACTATTGCAAAACATAAAGAAGCCTGAGTTAGAAGGGATATTTAATGGCAAAACTGCCAATAAGTCAGTGGAGTGAAGCTTCCCAAAAACATCGCAAAAGCCTGAGCTAGTTCTTTGCTTTGTTACTGATGATGCTGTCCTGAAGTGTTCCTGTGTGCTTGGTCTTGGTGATCATGCTGTTGCAGGGGGATTGGACTAGATGATCTTTCGAGGTCCCTTCCAGTCCCTAATGATTCTGTGATTCTATGTACTTGGACGAAGTGTTTCACTTTGGGGCTTTTTCTACTCACGCCTTGGTGTCTGTTTGTTTTCAGTAGGGGATACATCAGTCAATATGTAAGTTCTGGAATGTTTATGAATGATGCAATCAAATCTGAGTTCTGATTCCTGCAGTCTGCAAGCAGAGTTATTTTAACCTTCCCTGCAATGTTTTTTTGTTCAGGACAGTGCTCTATTAAAATTGGATGCAGCTGAGTTTCTGACACAATGAATTGGTACAACGATCTGATACAACTGATACCATGAAATTGATAGTCATTAGTGCTTTTTACCTGATCAAGGGTCACTGCTGTGTACTTAAATGCCATGGAAAATGCTTCTACAGTAGGAGAAATATTTTTTCTAATGTACTGATCATCTCCATTGCCCCAGCACATGGAGATAAAATCAGCATTGATCATTTAAGAATGGCTGTGACCAAACTGGCTGTGACTTTCCTCGTGTGAAACACATGGTTTCTTTGTGCGTAGGCAGAACTGTTTGAAACAGTGGATGGGTACACCACAGACTTTAAAACTTATGTAAGTCATGCACACAACCCAAAGAAGCTAAATTTTGCTGGAAAGAAACAACAAGTGTAGAAATTAGTATTCTGTCAGGTATGGCAAACCAAGGAAATGATTAGGCAGCAGATTGATCAAACATTCAAGAGCAGGAGAGGAGGAGACAAGGAAAGTGAAAGGTAAGAGAAGCAGGGAAGCAAAAGAAAGTGAGAGAACATGAGAGAACAAGAAATTGGGAAGGCATTCATTCCAAACATGCAAATAAAGGTGAGTGTGGGAATCCTAGGCACAAATGGAGGTCCAGTTTGGGAATTCTGACAGGTTTTGTAGACTTCTGGTAGGACATAGAGCTGGGTCTCTTCAGCTTAGACAGAAGGAGACTGAGGGATGACCTCATTAATGTTTAGAAATCTATGAAGTGTGGATGTTGGGAGGATGGAGCCAGGCTCTTCTCAGTGTCATTTAATGATAGGACAAGGGGCAGTGGGTGTGAGCTGGAACAGAAGATGTTCCATATAAATATGAGAAGGAAACTTCTTCCCAGTGAGGGTGACGGAGCCCTGGAAGGGGCTGCCCAGGGGAGTTGTGGAGTCTCCTTCTCTGGGGATGTCTAAAACCCACCTGGGTAGGTTTCTGTGTGACTTGATCTAGGTGATCCTGCTGTGGCGTAGGGATTAGATTGGATGATCTTTCAAGGTCCCTTCCAATCCCTAATGTTCTGTGATTCTGTGATCATCAGCTGAATGGGACTGATCACCAGCAACACAACTGAAGTTCTACAAAGGTTTGAGGTAATAGAACATTAAAAGGCAAAGACTGACCACCGAAAGCTCAAAGCACAGGTTATTTTTATGTTGATACCTTATTAAAAATGTGGTGGTGGCATATGATGTTTAAAGAAGGGAAAATATTTTAAAAACTGGGTTATTAAACCAGCTCATAGACTCAGCACAAGTGATGAAAGGCAGCCATGTGGTCGGATAGCTGAGGTATTAATCATTTCAGGGCTAGTAAGTCATCCCAGATATTCATAAGCCATCTGTTAAGTGAGCGAGCATTAACTGTATGCAGTGCTAATAATTCTTACATTTAATAATTGTACTCAGCATGACACATCACTGGGAACAGCAAAAAAAAAGTACTTACAGTTACCCACAAAATCAGCACACAGGGTTTTAAATATGGTAGGTGGTGGTAAGTTTGAGTGGGCAGTGATAAATAAGAGGAGCTTTGCACACAAAGGGTCCTACTTTGAAAACATGACTTTCTCACAAATTCAAAATATTAGTTTTGCCAGCAAGGTCATGTGTTTTCCTTGTAGCTGGTCAAAAGATTGTCAAAAATAAAAGCCTCAGAGAAAAGCACAATGAGTAGAATGATAATGTTTTTACAGGCTCTGTGTTTCAGCTCCAGATTCACATATTGTGGTTTTGTCTCGTATATCACATTCCATTGTACGTTCTAGTGGACAAATTCCAGATAAACCTTGACTAATCCATGGTAACAATTCTGAGCAACACTCTCTCCTCCTGCCTTGACTACAGAAGAAATAGTGTTATCACAGAACATTAAGGATTGGAAGGGACCTTGAATCATCTAGTCCAATCCCCCTGCCAGAGCAGCATCACCTAGACCAAGTCACACAGGAACATGTCCGGATGGGTTTTAAACATCTCCAGAGAAGGAGACTCCACAACCCTCCTGGGCAGCCCATTCCAGGGCTCTGTCACACTCACTGTGAAGTAGTTCCTTCTCATATTGATTGCAGAATCACAGAACATTAGGGATTGGAAGGGACCTCTGTTACAGCTCACACTCATTGCTCCTTGTTTTATCACTAGATGACACTGAACAGAGCCTGGCTCGATCCTGCTGACACTTACCCTGAAATACTTTAAAATAACCCAACTTTCATAAACTGCCAAGAAGCATGTTGTGTCTGAGTTACAGCAGCAGCCTGCGTCCTTACATGGTCTGTAACTAAGAACTACTCCAGTTAACTTGTTCATGCCATTAGTGCCATTATGACACAAATGGTAGGACCACATTTAATTCTTTTGGGGTTTAGATTTATCACTTAGGAAATTTAGGTTACTATAAACTAATTTGTTAAAGACAGAAAAGAAAGGACCCCATCTCTTTCAGTCTTTCCTCATAAGATTTATTCTCCAGGCCCTTACTTCCTTTTACTTTCTTTCTTCTTCTATATCACAATACGTTTTTCTCTTATGTTTCTGGAAAAACTGAAAAGCCTGTAGAAAAATCAAAGGCTCGTTTCCAATAAAGAAAACTCTTGATTTAAAAGAGTCCAGCATTTGTATGGTCAGGTGTAGAGTACAAAACCTTTGCATCCAAGCAGGTTTTCCTTTTCCATGACAAAATACATTGGTTCATTCTCCAAACAGTTTCTTCTGAACTCAGAATGTCCAAAGACGCAGTGAACTTTTCACCAGAGGCTTTGCTAAACAGGCAGCTTTAAATTTCCATTCCTCACCTCTTCTCAGGAGTGCAAACAGACAGTTTGGAAATAAGGGAAAATGGAAACTTTCAGCCCAAAGTCACTAGTCATACTTTGATGAGGTCAGGGGTAAAGCTCTCATTTCTGAATAAAGTTTGCATGCTCTTTTAACCTTCTGAAGCCACTGGGTCTCAGACACTTCATGCCAGTGAAAATCTGTGACTGTACAAATCCTAGTCTCAGTTTCCTTTCTCTCAACTGCCTCCCCAAAGACATTTACTTGAGGGGCCCTACTGCTGAGAATCTTTAGACTGATGACTAAATATAGAGAGGAGATTGTCCTCATAGAAAGTCCTACTCAATTAGGGCTGATAGTTGTTGGAGAAACCATAAAGACTGTGATTCTACCTTTGCCATACCCACATAATGAGTGGATCACAGACCGTCGATTCCCTTTCACTCCAGTGGAGTCATTCTTAAGCATTATGTTACAAGAGGCTATGATCGTGAAGAATGCAAACGTTCGTTAGAGAAGACTACATGTAGCTGTAACTAGCACTTGGTGCTCAGGGAGCTGAAGCACTGAAATAACCTGTTTCAACCTGCTTGTGCTGACTTGGGTTTCTCAGTGGAGAAAAAAAACCACTGATGTAGTTTCTGACATCTGTTCCCTTCCTTTTTGATGTTAACATGGACCTGTAATGTCACAAGACCAAAATCTATGTAGAGAAGACTGAAGAGAACTTGCCATCTTATTTTAGGTATTCTGTTAGTTGAGACTTCAAGCTAAATCTAAGTAAAGCACAATAAAAACAAATAGTTTAACTTTCATCCTAACACAGACAAGATTTAGGTTTAGTTTGGTTCAGGTATTAAAGCCCACATTTTTGCTTACTGTTCTCCTATTTATAGCTGCCCTGCGCAGTAGAAAGATGTTACGTTGACAAAATCCCATAACTCACCAGAATGGTGTTAAAACACCTCTAAAATGTTGTCATTTAATACTATTTTTGCTTTAATGCAACATTCATTGTATTAAATCTAGTTTGCTTCTTTTATGTTTTTTATTTTAATCAGTTATGGAGGTTGTTAGAGAGGACAAGGTTCAGGAACAAATGTTTTAATCATTACGAGTGCTGCAGAAACAAGAAAAATAAGAAGAAAACTTTGATGTGTTGAAAGACTAAGAGGAAAATCATATTCAAGAGGGAAAGGTGCATTCATGTGGAAAGTTCTCATTTCACTAATTTAACCCAGAATGTTTTTACTCTTCTTGACAGTAATATTTGACTCTTCATGACTAAGTCCTTTAATGATAAACAGTTTTGAGAATAGAATTCTTCTGGTTTGGACTGGTTGTATGTCACCTTCTCACTCAAACAAGTATTAGTCTCACACAGACACGTGTGATTTTTGGAGCAGAGCAGTGACTCTCAGCTCAATGTGGTCACTCAGCAGGTGGGTAACTCTCTGCTCCTGGAATTTAATTTCTTTTCCTGATATTTCCATGATATATGATCTGTTCTTTCTAGTGGCACAGTTTCACGGGAAGCAAGGAGACTACTTCTTTAGAGCCTGTCACTGTGACTACACATTTGGCTTTTTGCTTGAAAATGAAGATTTGAATCTCTTAGGTCTAGAAAAGGAACACAATGGACATGGGAAGAGGCTGTCCACTGGGCTTGTGGAGTCTCCTTCACTGGAGAGGTTTAAAACCTGCCTGGATGTGTTCCTGTGTGACTTGGTCTAGGTGATGCTGCTGTGACAGGGAGATTGGACTGGATGATCTTTCGAGGTGCCTTCCAATCCCTAATGTTCTGTGAAAATGGCTCTTTCTGCCTAAAAGCATGAAGACTTTGTTTAAAGAAGACACCTTATACCTCTCCTTTCTTTGTGCTTTTAGTTTCAGGCATGAAAAGCCTGGTGGCTGGAAAGCTTTCTGACTCCCCATTCAGGAGTTTTGTTAGAGGCTAGTTACTTGCAGGGGAACCATGCCATAGAAAAACATTGTATGTCCATCCCATCATGCACTGTACAAACTGGTGTTAATACTTTCTAAGCCCAGTCCTCCAGTTAGAACGAATTTTTACAATATCACAGCACATATTGTTAAATACCTTCTAATTTTGCTTATAGAATGTGGGCTTCATGAGGATTTGAACTGTGATCTTTTAATGTGATCACTTAGTTCATTAAAGCACTCTATCACCTACACAAATCTCTGTTCGTGAAGTTCATTGCAGTGAATCACAGCAAAGCACACATGAGTAACTGCAAAGTAATACAGAACTTTCCTGTATCTCTGTGCTGCAGTCCCCACTGGGTTCTCACACTGAGGGCTTTTCAGGACCAGCTGTTCTGAAATAATAATGAGAGGGCCATTAAAAAGATCCACTCTTATTTCTAAGGAATGGAAACCATTTTATGGTGAGCGGTCACACTGCAGCCTGTGAAGTCCATCATTCTGTTCTAAACTTTCTGTTCATGCAATATTGATAATAAATCATGGAATGATTGCATTGGGTCAAAGTTTGTCACTCTGTGGTTCTCCTACTATCTAAAAGAAGAGGAGAGAGAATGAAGGGATAGACAAACAGGCATCACAAGATAAAGAGAGAAAACTTCTGTGAAATGGAACTGTTCTACTGTCCCAGCCAGGGCCCTCCAGAGATAGACCATGGTTTTTAGAGTTAGTTGGACATTTGCAAGGTATTAGTTCCACATATCTACAAGGATTTTTAGTAGTGTTTTACCTTTCTTAATATTGTCATGATTTCCAGTTGGCCAGTTATGATTTCTAGTTGTCCTGTTAGTTGATTCAGCCTGGATGTGTTCCTATGCGACTTGGTCTAGGTGATCCTGCTCTGGCCGGGGGATTGGACTAGGTGATCTTTCAAGATCCCTTCCCATCCCTAATGTTCTGTGATTCTGTGAGTTGTTAAGTGGAAGATGAGCATCCTCAGCACACAATGGGGGTAGGATACTTTGAAGTGTATTATTCATACGAACAAGCTGGCATTTCAAATACCAATGATTAAGAATTTTTTCATCCAGTCTTTGGAATCTTTCCTGTCAGGGTCAGATGTATGCTTTCACCACATCATGCCCCAGTGCTCCTGGGAAGAAGCCTGAAAGCAAATCATTCCTAAATTCACATCCCTGTCCTTCCCTTTCTTCAGAAGGAAACCAAGGCTAAGAGACTGCAGAAGATTCAGAATCAGAGTATCTTTTCTTGAAAGCCACCTTTAAGATCATCAAGCCCAACACTCAACCCAGCACTGCCAGGTCACCCCTAAACCACATCCCTCAGCACTAAGTCTATCTGCCTGTAAAATACCTTCAGGGATCTCCCAGACATATTGCTGGGAAATGAACATTCAGCTAAATATTTGGGTTATAATGAAAGTGCACTGAAATCACCTTTTCCATCTAGAAGAAAGGTCCTACAGTTCCATGCCTATTGGGTCTCTTTAACTTGGAGAAGAGGACACTGAGAGGTCTATAAATATGTGAAGGGTGGGTGTCAGGACAATGGAGCAAGGCTCTTTTCGCTGTCATCTAGTGATAGGACAAGGGGCAATGGGTGTAAGCTGGAACATAAGAGGTTCCATATAAATATCAGAAGGAACTTCTTCATGGTGAGGGTGACTGAGTGATGGAATGGGTTGCCCAGGGAGGTTGTGACATCTCCTTCTCTGGAGAGGTTTAAAACCCACCTGGATATGTTCCTGTGTGACTTGGTCTAGGTGGTCCTGCTGTGGCAGGGGGATTGGACTAGATGATCTTTCAAGGTCCCTTCCAATCCCTAATGATTCTGTGATTCTGCTTGAGAAACTTGTAATACATTACCTCAACTTCCATGAAGACTCAATGACTTGTCTGGAAATTATCCATGTATTTTCCTATTTTAATTTTTGTGAAATAATGTTTGCATCTGTTAATCCCTAAAGCTCTGTGATTCTGTAGTAGGAAATCCATATTAATTTTTGCTTACTTTTTCTTTCCAATCAAAAGCCTCTATTTGTTCCCCCTTAAAATCATCTTTGACCCAAAATAGGAAAACTTCAGTGCCAGTGTTCTTTGATTTCTGGTAAAGGTCAGATAATATTTGGCCAAGAAAAATGGTATTTGAAGGAAAGTAATAGATGTGCACTAAAAACATAGTCACGGGTGATTCTTTAGTACTCTTTCTTGACTTCTTGCACTGTCGAGATAAATCTAAGTTAATTTAGCGCTCCTAGCGCGTGCTCTCCTCCTTGACTCGACACCGCTCGGCAAGGGCCTGAAGTGCCCGGGGTGGATTAGCGTGCAGCGTGAAGAGACACTGCAAAGGATAAATGCAGTTCATCATATGGCTGTCCAATTTATCACCCAGCCATCACCAAATGTGGAGGGAGTATAAATTATATTAACCTAATCAAAATCCCTCTATCGAAAATAATTGAACAAGAGAGCTCCTGTTTATGAGTGTGTGATCCAGCCATTAAAGCTGCACTCTGGTACTGTACAGCAGCTGGGTAGCAGCTCATGGCTGCTCCCCTAACATGCGAGACGAGGCACCACTCTGGGTGATTAAATATGACAGAACTCTTCCTGGAGAAGCATCAGCTTGTATAAGCTTCTCAAAGAAGCAGTGAATGAATTTACCTGGACAGTGTCAAGTTATGCTGCTCTGTTGTTCTAAAGCTGACAAGTCCAGTGCTAAAGGTAAACAGCAGCAGATAACAGAAGGACAAGGAAAACCAGTAGGCAGCAAGACTAGATGATCTTTCGAGGTCCCTTCCAATCCCTAATGATTCTAATGATCCTATGGAAGGATTTTAATAGAGAAGGAGATTACAACAGGAGAAGGTTATGTCCCAGAAAAACTACTGTTATGAGGAAAGTCAGGGTCCTCACCTTTGGCACCCTGCAAGTAGCAGTTTCTGGTTAAGCTGAGCTGGAAGCCTCTGGGAGAAAGAAAGGAAAAACTGAATTTTTCAAAATAGCTTGAATAATAATAAATTTAAAGAACCATTTATCCTGAAATAAATGACTAATTTATTCCCAGAATTCTTCATCATTTCTGAATAATATATGTGATGAAGTGTGAGAATGATGCTTGATTAAATGAGGCCCCTGGAGTGCATCAGAGGAGATTTAGTCTGGAAAACAGCATCTGCTGTCTCTTTCTCTCCTTCTCTCGGTGCTGTGTTGTTCTCCTGTTTTACAGCATATTACGCTTTTTCATTTTTAACAGAAAGGGACAATATTTGTTCAGATTTCACTGTGGAGGCCATACAATGGGTCTTTCAGCTTCAGGAATATTGCTGAATACTGATTTTTTTTTTTCCTGGCTGGAGTAGTAATTACCTTCTCCTAGTCAGTCACAGGTTATACAAATCTAAAGTCATTATCTGATATAATCATGCCAGTAAAATTAATTTAACTGGCTTCTTCCCAGACTGTTCTTTTCTCATATTTCTGTTCTTACCAATGCATTCAACACGGAGGATCATGGCCTCAGTGCAGCAGTAATGAGAGATAAACAGCCATGTCAATGATGGACAGTTTCAGATGCTACCACTTTTATCCTTTGCCATCGCAACCAGTTTTATAGTCAAAAAATACATGTGCATTGGCCACACAGCTGTGCTGTGCTGATCTGCCTTATCCAGGGCCAGAAGCTGAGACCATCAACAGCTTGACTGCAAGGCCAGCTGGAAGTCTGAGTTACTGGAGTTGAGATGCAAACACCTCTGGTGGGTTTTGAACCACAAAAATAAACTGAGATAGGAGATCCTATTAGCCCCACTGCTGCTGGGAAGTACTACGTCCTTATGTTGGGGAAGATAAGGTTACAAAGGAAATATTGAGGAATAACAAGAATGAGGGAAAACCTGATAACACAGTGAAATCTCACAGAATCACAGATTATTAGGGATTGGAAGGGACTTGAAAGATCATCTAGTCCAATCTCCCTGCCACAGCAGGACCATCTAGACCAAGTTGCACAAAAACACATCCAGGCAGGTTTTAAATACCTCCAGAGAAGGAGACTCCACAACCCCTTTGGGCAGCCTGTTCCAGTGCTCTGTCACCCTCACAGTGAAGTAGTTCCTTCTCAGATTGATCGCACAGCTCACACCCATTGCCCCTGGTCTTATCACTAGATAACACTGAGAAGAACCTGGCTCCATCTTCCTCACATCCGCCCTCTACATATTTATAAACATTAGTGAAGTCACCCCTCATTCTACTTTTCTCCAAGCTAAAGAGAATTGATGTGTCCTCATCCTGGTCTTCTGTTTTCCTTTTCTGGACTGTTAGTAGGGCTCTTGCACTTGACACTCTCTCTAGGCTCTTGCTCTACCATCATCTACCATCTACCATCGACATTTCTGGACACAAAATTCAACTGTCTGACAATAATAAACAATGGGTTTTTTTTTTTTAAAAAAAGCATCAAAAAAAGATGTGGTAGCAAATTCTGCAGCAGTATACTGTACCATGATCTGAGTGCCACAGAAGGAAGGAACATGCTAAAAAAGCTAGTGAACACTTTTGGACAGTCCACAGCTCTGAAACATTCCAGCCTGATACTAGCCCACAGCAGTGCCTCAGCCCATCAGCTGAAGAGGATTTTCATCCCACTTTCTCCTGCTGTACTCACACCATCTGCTTGCAAGTCACACCACTATGGGAACATTCAGTACCTGTGATACCAATACCCTGGGTACAAAAATTAATCCCTTTGTAAAAGCGTACTTATTCAGCAGCAGAAAAACATACCAACAGATGAGAGATATGTAGGTGGCCAGATGCTCATCCACTAATAACTTTGAATAATAATGGGTCCAGTGGGTGGCTTTGGTTTTTTTTAAAGATTTTTTTAAATTGAAGTAAAACTGTTCAAACTCTTCCAGTATGTATCGCTGCTTCATTAGCAGAATTTTTCTCCCCACCACTTACTTCATTTCTTTAGGAAGTCAATCATTTTTCACAAGATTTTATGCCAGTGTTAACTAGCAAGAAAGACAGTATCAAAGATAAAACTGTGATCAAGTTATTACAAGACTGCAATATTGCTGAGCATTTTTATGAATTATAAAATTGGATATCATATCTGATTATGAACAGTGACATATCCCTGCGAGTTAACAACTACAGCCCTGTTTTTACTTGTTGACAGTCTATGACTAATTGCTGTCTCCAGAGAATTTAAACAGATCAACTCAAAACCAACCATCTGAAGAAAGGTAACACGCTTGACGTGTACTGACTTGGGACTGCGAAGTTCCTAGACTTTCCTCGAATATCTCTATTATGTGGTGGCTTCTTAACAGAACAAAACCAAATTGCATTACCTAAAAGGAGATCATTTCCTCATTGTTACACCTTTCATTATCTGGGTTTTATAAGACTGTTTATTTTCCCTGTATTTAGAGCAACAAAGAAAGTAGAAGAATTTTTTCCTTCCAAACTTACATCTTCCACTATCTAACCAGAAGCAACAAATTGCTGGCAACAAGAACCTGCCTCAGTGACAGCCTGTTTGCTTCTTAAAACTCTGAATGACTTCTGATCTGGTCCCATAGACTACCTTTTACAGATGGAGTGTATTAGACTCTCTATCAGGGTGTATTTTCCAGTTTTATTTCAGCTGAAAGGAACTCAGGGCATATTTTGCATGTTCTGTAACATAGGTCTGGAAGCAGTGTCTAGTCATGATGCACAGGTTTGCTTCAAAAACTGGACCATCATCCCTGTTAGGTCAGAAAGGTCCTCACGGTGTTGCACTGGGTTTACAGAATCACAGAACATCGAGGATTGGAAGGGATCTTCAAAGATCATCTAGTCCAATCCCCTGCCACAGCAGGATCACCTAGACCAAGTCACACAGGAACACATCCAGGTGGGTTTTAGACATCTCCAGAGAAGGAGACTCCACATCTTCCCTGGGCAGCCCATTCCAGCGCTCAGTCACCCTCACCGTGAAGAAGTTCTTTCTCATATTTATATGGAACCTCCTATGTTCCATCTTACAAGAGGCAGCAATACTGAAGTCTGACTGGTTAGTTGCGTGAACAGGAATGGCAGAACCTTATCTTAAACCTTTTATCACCCAGCCTTCAGGAAGGATATCTCTGTTTAAAGAAAAGGCACCTTTATCACATCAGAAGCTTTTTAGTATTTTTATCGAGAATGTCATTTGAAATGCAGGCTTGTGTTTGGTCTTTAGCAAGCAGGCATCACCACTGCTTCTCAGAGTCCCAGATACTGTGTGAGAGGCACAGCAAGACTACACAAGTAATTTTTCACCCCTGACAACTTGTCTTTATTAAAGATGTCAAGACTGGTTTCTTTTAAATCTAATATTTTAATTGTAGCTAATGGCTGATGCATAATAGGCAAGCGTACTGCCTGCCTCAGAGAAAGTTCATTCTGCCTAGAAATCATTAAGAGGTTTCCTGCGTGGCAGTGAACATCATCTGGTAAGAAATTCTGCTCTCTTTTATATTTACCCAATGCTGTAGGCTCTATACCAAAATTGAGGGAAATACTAATCATCCCTCTACAACTGCATTGCTGCTTGTGTTTGGAAAATAAGACCCGTATCTAAGTAATCTAATACAGAACCAATACTCACATCTGTATGTTCACAGAGTGAAAGCACAGCATCACAGTACATCAGGGACTGGAAGGGACCTCGAAAGACCATCTAGTCCAATCCACCTGCCACAGTAGGATCATCTAGACCAAATCACACAGGAACACATCCAGGCAGGTTTTAAACATCTCCAGAGAAGGAGACTCCACAACCTCCCTGGGCAGCCTGTTCCAGTGCTCTGTCACCCTCACTGGGAAGAAGTTCCTTCTGATACTGATGTGGAACCTCCTCTGTTCCAGCTCACACCCATTGCCCCTTGTTCTGTCACTAGATGACACTGAGAATAGCCTGGCTCCTCCTAACACTCACTCTTCACATATTTATAAACATTAACGAGGTCACCCCTCAGTCTCAGCGCATTTAAAAGCAGTTATTTTTGTGTTTTTCTTTATTTTGATTATAAAATCTAGAATCAAAGAAGTTGAGAAGTAATGGGATCAATGGGATCATGGGCTGCATTCAGAAGTGCTGCCAGAAAATGAAGGGGGATGAGCCTTCCCTTCAACACAACATTGCTGAGGCACAGCTTGGAGTGTTGCACCCAGTTATCAGCTCTCCAGTACCAGACAAGGAAAAGTTGAGAGAGCTGGGAAGCTTGAGAAGAAAAAGCTCAGGGGGATCTCACCGAGACTAAACATTAGCAAGAGAAAAGAGAATGAGCACTAACTGAAATACATAAAATTACATTTGAAAAAAAGAAATGAAAAAATAAGTCTTTTTACTGTTTAGGTCATGAAATGTCAGCACAGGTTGTCCAGAAGGATAGTGAAGTTTCTATCCTTGGAGGCACTTAAAAAACCGCCAGACGTGGTCCTCGGAACCCCTGACCCTGCTCTGAGCAGGGGTTTGTACTAGATCTTCTTCAAAGATTCCATATATTCTAAGAATACTTTAAATTCTAAAGCCAGATTAATTTCTGTGCCATCAATGAGATTCTGAAGCAGATTTATTTTAACACTTTGTCAGGAAGCATTAAACATATTTAAATAAATATTCAATCCCTTCCAATTAACTATTAGTTACTATTTAGTAAATTAGTGCACAAAGTGACAGGTTAATTGATCTGTGAATCATTAAGAAACACATTTATTTGTCAACAAATAATTTAAGCAATGAATTCACCCTGCTAACAGGGAAAAAAAATACCATTTTTTAGGCCTTTACGTATGTTTTGTTGAATAAATTTGGCTGGTGCACTTCTCCACAAGCAGCTTGCCTTCAGCTTTCATTATTTATCACTCACAACCGAAGCAAGGATGGGTCTCTGTTACTGCCCGTTAACCATCTGCTTCTTCAGGTGACTGCAGTCTGGGCTGTCTGCTGCTGTGGGTGGGGGTGGTGGCTTTGCTGGGGTTTGTTGTTGTTGTTGACACACACTCACAGTCAATGGAAGTAAATTTGGGATACTGTGCCCACAGTTCTCCACTAATGAAAAGGTATTCTTAGGAACACTGAATAGAAGAGGGCACAAACCTGACCAACAGGTGCAGGAACATAATGAAGATAAATGTGGACCGTTATTAGGAGACATCATTTCTGTTCATGTGTTCTCTTTGTCAGCCATTCCACTGAAAGCCTGAGAGAATAGAGTAGTGGAAAATAACAGACTTATACAGGCAAAAATCAGCCTTGGGCAGAGCGATTGTTCAGATGGCCTCTGATTACTATTGAAAAGAAACACCAACTGAAAGAAGTCTGACATGTTCTGTGCAGGGGAAGAAGGTGTTTTCCAGGCATTGCATGGTGCAATCGCTTCTTTTTGCCACTCTTGGTAAGTCGGGGCCAAGGAACAGAGGAGAAATTCCCAACTACACAGGGGGCACATTAACTTCATTTGGGGAAGAGGAAACTGAGGGGTGACCTCATTAATGTTGATAAATATGTGAAGGGTGGGTGTCAGGAGGATGGAGCCAGGCTCTGCTCAGTGTAGTCTAGTGATAGAACAAGGGGCAGTGGGTGTAAGCTGGAACATAGGAAGTTTCACATCAGTATGAGAAGGAACTTCTTCACAGTGAGGGTGACAGAGCTGGAAGGGGCTTCCCAGGGGGATTGTGGAGTCTCCTTCTCTGGAGACATTTAAAACCCACCTGGACATGTTCCTGTGCCACCTGATCTAGGTGATCCTGCTGTGTCACGGGGATTGGACTAGATGATCTTTCAAGATCCCTAGTGTTCTGTGATTCTGTGATTCAAGTCTCAAAGCAGGCAACCATAATATCTGCCGAAGATCCCTTACCCTCTCTTCACAAGAAAGCTTCACAAGTCTCAGCAGATTCCATCAAACACACGAAGGTCAAACATACATAACTTTTAAATAAAAAAAAAAATGAAAATTTCAGCAGTTTCAGTGTTACTGTCAGGGCTAAAGATGCTGCAGATTCCATTAAGTTATGCTTTTTTTTTCCCCTAAATATAATTAAGTCATTAACAAAAATTATGATCTGGTTAAATAATCCAACTTTTAAAATATTTGCCTTTCTTTAAACAGCATAAGCCACCATCAAATTTTATATTTGTGGGGTTTGATACCTTATTAAAACTGTGCTTTGAGCTTTCAGTGGTCAGTCTCTGTTTTTTAATGTTCTACTACCTCAAATCTTTGTATAACTTCAGTCATATTGCTTCTTGGATCAGTCCCATTCAGCTGGTGATCATAGAATCACAGGACATTAGGGATTGGAAGGGACCTCTAAAGATCATCTAGTCCGATCCTCCAAACACAGCAGGATCACCTAGATCAAGTCACACAGGAACACGTCCAGCCGAGTTTTAAACATCTCTGTCACCCTCACTGTAAAGAAGTTTCCTTCTCATACTTATATGGGACCTCCTGTGTTCCAGCTCACACCCACTGCCCCTTGTCCTATCACTAGATGACACTGCAAAGAGCCTGGCTCCATCCACCTGACAGTCACCTTTCACATATTTATAAACATTAGTTCATAATTAACCATTAATTCCCTCAGCCTCCTTTTCTCCAAGCTAAAGAGACCCAACTCCCCCAGTATCTATTGAATTCGAGTCAAAACCTAAGTATTGACCAAAACAAAGAGAAGGTCAATATGCGCAATGAAGAAAATTGTATCTTCATCTTCACTGAAAACAGAAAGCCAGTAGACTCAATATTTGCCCCAGTAATTTATCCTTTGTAATTCCTGGAAATTCCACTGTTGTAACCAAGCACAAAACTAAGTAAATATATTTTCTAGTATATTATATCATCTATATATTATAATATCTAGTATATTATATCTAGTATATATATTTCTATATATATCACTGTTACTCGCAGTGATTAGCTGAAATTAATTCTATCTTAGCTTTTTCAAATGTTATTAAATTCAACCTACCACTATGACAAAGCACAGCAGTTGGGATTAACTGTTCTCCAAAAATACTTTGAGTTTTCTGGTTTTTTGCTGGTGTCAATGCATTATGGAGTGTGAGAGTCATCCTGGGGCAACATATAATCTCAGGGTTATTAAAGACTCTACTGCAAGTTTTACAGAGGAGAAAAACTATTTAAGGAATAAAATAAAGATGTGTTTCTCCTTCTAGACAGTCTTTTACAGTGGAGCACATTACACACCTTCTATGTGATTAAGTGTCCCACAGCTAAATTGCGTGAGACTGGATTACCTCTAGCTATCCCATCCAACCTACACTGTTCTAGAGTTCTAACAATGAAGGATGACATGACAGAAGTCCCAAGTTGTCACAAACTTGTAAGCAGTGTCCAACAGCTAAATACAAAGACTCCCATTGGGTCTAAGACAGCAATAACTGCTTTAAATCAGAATCAAAGCTCTAAGAGTTTAATTCTTCGAACAGTTGCAGCTTCAAACTCTTCTTGCGATTAAAAATCTTTTCTGTTTAGGAACAGAAGTCTTTCTTTTGGTGTAAAACAAACACTGTGATTATTTGAGTCACTATTTTCCTTGTGATTTAATCGAACCCAAATATGTAGCCTGCAATGACAAACATACTACAAATGAGCAATAGGTGACATTTTGATCACTTCTTATGTGAAACATTTTATCATTATCTGTTCTGGGTATCATATAAATTAAATAATCATTCATTCAGCATATCACACCAGAAAAACTTCATATGTTGTACTTTTATTTTATTAGAGAGTTCAGTGCAGAGCCATGAAGATGATGAAGGGAGTAGAATATCTCCCTGATGAGGAAAGGCTGAGGGAGCNAATACATCTAAAGTGTATTTCCCAGTGAGAAAGCCTTGGCTGAAAAGAGGTGGACATTGCATAGGAAGAAGTAGCCTGTTTCCCCTACTATGTAACCATCCTATTACAGCCTTCCTGTCATAAATGAATTATTTTTTTCATTAGGAATGAAAATGTTCATGAACTGTTAAAATACTGACTCTCTAGAAAATATATGTGCCCTTTAATGACAATACTAAAAAGAGGAAACTGCTAATTTATACTGAGGAGAATAGATTTAACACCTGGCTTTGGAAGACAATTTGATTGTGATCTTAGTACAAAAGCAAGGATATCTCACACACAGAGGATTAAATTTCAGGTAACAGCTTTTTTGTTTCTTTTCAACCTTGTGTGATGGGGAAGCAAATGTCAGCTTCTTTGTTTTCATATTTCCATTTTGCTTGTGGGAAGCAGTCATACTGTCTTGGGCAGAGCTTGCTACAACAGTATTTCTGAGGAGGCATAAAAGCCCAGTAAGAAGAAGGGATATGAACAATCTCACATCTTTCCTCTTAAAAAAAAATAAATCTCATCTTCTGAGCTCTGTCTTTTTTCTGTGTTTCACCAAAAAAATCCTTACATATTTCATTTGGACTACCTGCCATCTATGTCACTTTTTGGGGGGAAGAGGAAAATAACTGCAGAGATTGACATTTTAATTTTTATCTGTCAAGAATGAAATATCAGAATGAGCACACATTCTAACAGGGCAGGGGAAATGTGAGCAAGATCTTCACACTAGATGCAGGTGAGGAAAATGGAATTAGAGACAGGCTCTATAGTTTTTTTTCTCAGTTTGAGGTATTATTTTGCTTAATTTGGGCATCATATTTTTGCATTAAATTATCAAATTCTAAAGTCTGGGTTGAAAAATTAACTTAACCCTGTGCTGTTTAACACTACGCCAAAATTAAGGCAGGTTTCTTTTCCCAGTATCAGCTAAGCTTTTGTTTCTCCATAGGTCTTCAGTATCTCTCCTCAATAATGCTACAGAAAACACAAGGGAGTCATATCTTGCTGTTTTAACATGGAGTGAGTAGGTATATTTAGACTATAATTCAAGCATCCAAAACCTCCGTTCCTCTTAGGACTATAGAGAAGGAACGAGTGTATTAACTTCCGTATGGTAGTATCTTCTATGAACATCTCTCTGTGGGGCTTTTGCCCACTGCTGATCTTCCAGACAGGTGGGGAGGAAGCTGTATTGCATAGATCGAGGGAAATGAAGAAAGACTTCAAGACCTTAGGATGTTTGGTAAAAGAGTCTGGGCCACAAATTGTATTCTCTTCATTACTTCCATTTTGGGGTGAGGACATGGACTGGAATAAAAGGATTCAGTCCATAAATGCCTGGCTACGAGGCTGGTGCTACAGGCAGGGCTTTGAATTTGGTGACAAGTTCCTGAAGCAAATGGTGAAGGAGCCCACTAGGAGAGGAGCACTGCTGGATCTTGTACTCACCAACAAGGAAGGTCTGGTTGAAGCAGTGAAGGTTGAGGGCAAGAGACTGAAGGGTGACCTCGTTAATGTTTGTAAATACGGGAAGGGTGGGTGTCAGGAGGATTGAGCCAGGCTCTTCTCAGTGTCATGTAGTGATAGGACAAGGAGCAATGGATGTAAGCTGGAACAGAGAAGGTTCCATATAAATATCAGAAGGAACTGCTTCACGGTGAGGGTGATAGAGCACTGGAAGGGGCTGCCCAGGGGGTTGTGGAATCTCCTTCACTGGAGACATTTAAAACCTGCCTGGACACGTTCCTGTGCAACTTGGTCTAGATGATCCTGCTGTAGCACGGAATTGGACTAGATGGTCTTTCGAGGTCCCTTAAAATCCCTAATGCTCTGTGATTCTTAAATGCCTGACTACATTCAGGGTGCTAATCCATGTTTTAAAAAGCTAACAACTGCAGATGTACAGATTTGCTGGGCATTAATCCAAATTACTATGATTAAGTACATATGTATAAAACCCAAAACTATGGCTGTGTGATCTGAAAAAAAACTATTTCTCAGCTAAGAACTAGCTCTAAATATCCCAGCACTAAGTTTAACATATTTCTAAAGGTATTTAATGATCAGGTGTGAACGGAAAGACAAAACCCACAAAAACCTAAAACACCTCTGCTTAAAGATACTGAACAAAGATACTATGAATGTATTTAATACATTTCATTTACAAATGTGTTGTATATATTTAATTTACAATTTATGTATTTAATTTTCAAGTTTTATATATTTCATTTACAAGAGCTAGGGTTACTAGTATCAAAACCAAGCCGATGAGAAAGGAGTGCTGGCAGGGATAGTCAGGAAAGTCCCATTTTGATACGTCTGTTGCTTATGTCTCACTTCAACAAATGTTTTCTATAAAACTTGGCAAGCTGAGTCATTCTTAAACATGGTAATAGCTGATCTACCGTGTTCTGATTCCTCACAATCCGCATAACATGTTAGAGCGCTGAAATAATATACTAGGAATAATAAAAACTACTGTAAACTCTTTGATTCCTCATCTTAGGTACGTAGATTTCTAGGAAGTTCTTTATAAAGCATTGATTATTGAAAGGTCATTGAAGCTTTCTTTCTTTGTAGATTAAGAAGAAAGAATTATTCCTAAAAATTTCTAGAAGACTTAGTAATTGCAATAGGTGAACAATAGGATAATGAATTCACAGAATCACAGAACGATAGGGATTGGAAGGGACCTTGAAAGGCCATCTAGTCCAATTCCCCTGCCAGAGCCAACTCTGCATTCTCGGGCCCTCGGTCTCCTTCAGGAGCGAATCTCCAATAACTACTACCCTTCTCTTCTTCTTTGTGGAGGAGGTTGTCATATTACTGGAAGACCTCTCTGATTAATGCAACTGTGCTAGGACCTCTGGAATATGTTGCCTATCGTCTATATCCCTATTAGACTGGCTCTCTTCCAGGAGGAGCTCATATCTATTTCTCAGTGGTACCTGGGGAGGTGAGGCAGGCAAGGAGGGTGCTTAACAACCCCACAAGTTTTCTAAGTTTTTTTATTTTGGTGGCCCTTTTGATATGATAAAAAAAAAATCACCCATGCCTCATAATAATCAATAAACTCCAATTTCAGAAGTGACATTAAAGTTTTTAAGGCCTTTAATTCAAGCTAATCTACTCATCACTTACCTTTAATTTACCCCTTGACAATTACTCCAGTAACACACATCAGAATGGTAATTTCCTTAAAATATTATGAGGGCCTTAGCTAGGTAAAAACTATCACTTGTAGGGTAACTGCTGCGAGTTATCCAAGAGAGCAGAGTTATGCTATTACTGTTGTAAACAGCTGTTCAGTTTGGCAGAGGAGCTATGAACTGGCCTCCAAGCAAATTTACAAATAAAGCTTCCTAAAACAATCAGCATCCTCCAAGTGATTAAAGTGCTACCCTAGTCTGAAACCTCATGTAGGTCTCTGCCAGCTCTTGTTCCTCAAATTGCACCTGTGGTTCAAAGTAAGAAATCATCAAGTCTGAAGCCACTTGATGTATGTGGGCTACATACATTGGAGAAAGACATGTTCCTTAAGCAGAAATTAAGAGTAGGAACCCAGTTTAGCTGTTCTGATTAGTCTGGCACGAGTGCATGCTGCAGGAATTTGGATGCTAGATTAGAGTAGATTCTCCAAGTATCTTGCTTTAGTGCATCTCACCGCTTCATTTCCAAAAGAAATAAAATAATAAACAGCTTTAGTCATATTCTCTAGGTTCAGAGTACATCTTTGGGTTCATTACAGTTGCATGATGCAGGTAATTCAAGCAAATACAACATGAATAATTACCATTGTGAAGTCACACCTATTATCATTTTGTCAATGTAACCCCATCGCACTCAGTAAACATGAGCTGCATATTCTCCCTTACTACCATTTAACTGATTAATAACCAGCATTATTTGGCAAAACTGCACATATCATAGAATCATTCATCTTGGAAAAGTCTCTTGGAATCATCAAGTCCAACTATCAACCCTACTCTACAAGATCATGCCTAAACCAGATCCCTCAACACCACATCTAAGCGAGTTTTAAACTCATCCACGGGTGGGGACTCAACCACCACCCTGGGCAGCCCATTCCAGTGTCTGACCACTCTTTCTGTGAAGAATTTCTTCCTGATGTCCAATCTAAACCTACCCTGTTGCATCTTGAAGCCCTTCCCTCTGGTTCTGTCACTAATTACGTGTGAGGAGACATCAGCACCCACATCTGTACAATGTCCTTTCAGATAGTTATAGAAAGTGATGAGGTCTCCCCTCAGCCTCCTCTTATCATTGAATCATTAGGGATTGGAAGGGACCTCAAAAGTTCATCTAGTCCAATCACCCTGCCAGAGCAGGACCACCTAGACCAAGTTGCACAGGAACATATCTAGGCAGGTTTTAAACATATTCAGAGAAGGAGACTCCACAAGTCCCCTGGGCAGCCCCTTCCAGTGCTCCATCACCCTCACTGTGCTGAAGTTCCTTCTGATATTTATATGGAACCTCCTGTCTCTTTCTCAAACTAAACAGCCCCAACACTCTCAATCTCTCTTAATAAGATTTACTCTCCAGGTCCTTCCTGCTTTGCTGCCCTCCTCTGCTTTTGCTCCAGCACCTCGATGTCTCCCTTGTACTGAGGTGCACAAAAATGGACCCAGTACTCAAGGTGCAGCCTCACCAGTGCTGAGTACAGGGAGACAACCACCTCCCTTCTCCTGCTAGACACACAGTTTCTAATACAGGCCAGGATGCCATTGGGCTTCTTGGC